>JBBPMC010000505.1:0-21226 GCA_038090115.1 Strobilomyces echinocephalus | reverse complement strand
CGGCGAAGCACAAGCGGGAGGAACGGCGCCATCCTTGAAGTACGGAGCCACCCCCTTATAAGTAATGTGCTATCGGCAGGAAAACCAAGAGGACACACATGGAAACCGAGACCCGCGACCGTCCCAATCACAACAACACCCGACACCTCCGTTGTCACCAAAGGGTCGTCCGACTGATACGAAATCAATCCCGCGGATGTTTCTTCATCGCTTGGCAGTTGTAGGGGGAACTTGATCGGGGAACACGTCGGGTCGGGTCGGTGGGACACCCCATTCGGGGACATCTCTCGGACGGGCGATCCTTTTAGGCTCCCAGTCCTGGTCAGACATGACGCTCAATTTCTACGCGTCCCTTAGATAGACCTGAAATACGGTGAGAGCCGGCGGACGCACGTAGTACTCTTCTCGAATGTCAAACTTTTTCTTCGACCTGTCGAGACCGAGGGCCTCTTCTTGGGACAACTGCGTAGATGTAAGGACACCAAGGTAGAACGCTGAACACGACGAACTCGCCTGTCTGATTTTCTTGTCCTGCAAGTCGTAGCGGGTTTGTGCGAACGGTTGCAGACCAAACGACGCGCCAACCATGATGAGTATGAAGGGAATCCCAAACAACGCTGGATGTCGCTTCACTTGTCTCTGCAGCGGAGTCGGGTTCAACGGGTTGGACCGAAAGGTCGGCATGTTGTTCGACGTCGCCTCGAACAAGGTCTGAGCGTGATTGCCTTTTTTAGAACGGTGACGGCGCTCGTCGGATGCTCGTGTCAATTCGGACGGCTTTCACCGACCCAGTCTGGGGTAGATCTTTTAATACAGGGCCATGCCTGGTACCTGTTCTCGTCCAGCGCTTTCTTCGACGTGCCGCTGATGCCTACGCCAGTGACAGTCGTTCTCGGCGCGCAATGGGGCGACGAAGGCAAGGGGAAGCTTGTCGACATCCTCTCTGCGCAGGTCGACGTCTGCGCGCGCTGTGCGGGTGGTAACAACGCCGGTCATACCATCGTCGCTCCGATCGGTCCTGAGAAGGTCCCGACGACCTTTGCGTTCCATTTATTCCCTAGCGGTGCGTCCCATGCATGCCGTTATGCCACTTCAGTGACGATCAATTGCATCGTAGGTCTCATCAATCCTGAATGCGTCGGACTTATCGGAAACGGGGTGGTCATCCACCTTCCGTCTTTCTTCGAAGAACTCGACGCTTTGGAGGCACAAGGTCAGCTATCACACCCGAGTTTCGTTTGGCGTTCCATCTGACTTTATTTAGGCCTCGAATGCTCCGATCGGATATTCGTTTCCGATAGAGCCCAGCTCGTCTTCGATTTTCACCAGATCGTCGATGGCTTAAAAGAGGTGGAACTGGGTGGTTCCAGGTCTGATCACCTTCATGACTCTGCGATACTGATCTAATGTCGGAATAGTATTGGGACTACCAAGAAAGGAATTGGCCCTGCGTATTCTGGCAAAGCTTCACGTTCCGGCCTTCGTGTCCATCATCTATTCGATCAGGGCACATTCGCAGACAAATTTCGCAAGATCGTAGAAGGTCGTTTTAAACGCTACGGTCATTTTGAATATGATACAGAGGGCGAGATAGAGCGGTACAAGGCACGCATCGCATGAAAGTTCTGGCTTGATCATTGACGAGCTCCCCCTGCAGCACTTGGCTAAAAGATTGAAACCCTTCGTCGTAGACAGTGTCGCTTACATTCACGATGCGCTGGCAGCACAGAAGAAGATCCTCGTAGAGGGAGCGAACGCTCTGATGCTCGACATTGACTTTGGGACATATCCCTACGTAACATCTTCATCGACCACAATCGGTGGTGTTTGCACTGGCCTGGGGCTCCCCCCAAAGACCATTGGAAAGACGATAGGTGTTGTCAAGGCATACACCACGCGTGTTGGCGGTGGCCCGTTCCCTACCGAGCAGCTGAACGTGAGTCAGTCCACCCGTTCACCAGGCCACTTCTAAGGGACTCGATAGGACGTTGGAGTGCACCTTCAAGAGGTTGGTCGAGAATACGGCACGACGACTGGACGTCGCCGCCGTGCTGGCTGGCTAGATCTGGTAGTCATGAAACATTCCTGCCTCATCAATGGCTACGACACGCTCAACTTGACCAAGCTGGACGTCTTGGACGGTCTTTCAGAGATCAAGGTGGCGGTCAAGTATTCCTTCGATGGCAAGATTGTTTCCCACTTTCCAGGTATGTGCCATGTAGCATATGAAGAGACGAGTGTCTCATTTGGCCTGTAGCTAATCTGGAGCTGCTGTCGAAAGTAGAGGTGGTGTATGAGACGCTCCCTGGCTGGCAGACGCCCATTACATCGGCGACCAGCTACGACGATCTCCCGGATAATTGCAAGAAGTATGTAGAATTCATCGAGACCTTCCTCTGTGCTCCGATAGAGTGGATTGGTGTGGGGCCGGGGCGGGAGAGCATGTTGAGAAAGCGAAGTACCTTGCGTAACTAGAGTAATTAGGGGCTGTGTTTGTCTCACGCCACATGATAGAGGAAGATGGTGTGACTGTGTTTGTCCGCACCTTGGTCACTCTCTGTCACGACCTCCGTCACTCCCCCGCCGCCGTAACGACCCCGTCACACCACCCGCCTTCTTGGACGAGCCTTCTTAGCCGGGTTGGATATAAACACGATGGATCCGGTTGCCCACCACAACCCGCCCCAAAGTACACTGTCCCCCGTCTCGTCCACCCGGAGACGAGGCGCACGAGAGAATGAAACACCTGCCCAGAGACAAAAAAGGGAGAAAGCAGCTGAAAGGCAACGAAGAAAGCGAGAGCGTGACCGTCATGTCAATAACTTGAATGCTGCGATGACCTACACACAGCCGGCCGAACCTCCACCTCCGCCCCCCCCTCAACCGCAGCCGCCGCCGCCCCCTCAGGCCTTTGCCACTCAGGAGTTCTCCCCCGAGGAACTCGCGCGCAGGGAACGCGTCCGCGCAGCCGCGCGGGAGCGGCAGAGAAAGCATCGAAGCCTCGTGAAACAGCGCAAGATGAGGGAACTTGGCCTGGACATGACGGGCGAGATGATGCCCGGCATCGAGGAGGTCCAGTTTCGCGTGAACGGGCAAAACGAGTTCCAAGTGCTGCCACACGAACTGGCCCATCCGCATCCGATGCCACAGGATCCGTCGTTCCCCCAGCCGCAGCTGACGGGTGGGCAGAGCTTTGCGTCTGCGTTGATGCTGTCGTTCTCGTGCACGCAGCTGCTGAAGCAGCAGTTGCTCCGGACGCTGTCTATCTCGACCGAGGACCTCGCCGCGTTGGAGTCCATCATCGCAGAGGCGTTTGACCATTGGGACAATCAGGTATGCCGTTCACTTTCGGAGGACGTCACCGACTCAACGCCGTGTGTTCACAGCGACGGTTGCACTTTGCACAACAGGCTGCTGCGAAAGCGGCAGATGGGTCTATAACCGGACCGGCTCCCCCTCCTTTTCCGGACATGAGCGACCCCTCGGCAAACGGGTTCGGCGAACAACCGTCGCCCAATGATTTCCGCGCGCGCTTTCATCGGTCCCTCGCCGTGCCCTCCCCTTTCCGAAACTTCAATCCTGCCGAGTCCACCACGGCGACGACGTCTACGCCGACGTCCACGCCAGGATCTGGTCCGCCATCCGACCCCATCGATCCGCATTTGAGCGGCGTGGTGATAGCCGCTGCAGACGGGCGACAAAAGGCGGCGGTGGACACCACGGACACGGACAGCGTTGTCGGACAGTGACTCCGTCAGTCTCGGCCCCCCTTTCCTTCCATTGCCCAGCTCCATGCTCGCGCTTGTCTCCCATGCATACGTCACACTACATACACGTGCATTTTAATCGTGTTCTCCAGTCTCGCGTCTCCTGTTTCCTGTTAGTCGCCTCTTTTGTTTGCATAGGACTGTATACGTCTGCATTATTCGGTACTTGCGACGTGCATACATTCACCATGTTGTAGGCCGCTGTGTATTATCGTCGACGTCCCTCATAAGTCATTTATTTAGTGATATTCACCAGTTCCGTGTGGGGCTGCGTGTTTGCCGTCGCGAGAAATGGCTCTTGAATGATAGTGGGCACCTCGCTTCACAAAGAAGATTCATTGTAGGATGGAGAGAGATAGATCGCTAATTTCAAGCGGAGATGGAATATCTTGCCCACACGGTGTCGCCAAGGGTGAAATCAACTCGTTCAAGTTTTCTTTCATCCCTCTGCGCGTTCCTTCAAGATTATGGCTTTGAGTTTTATTGGGCACGTCTCCCTTACTTCTTTTCGTCTGGTGACGCTATGCTGACGACCTGCACAGAAAACCCATATCCCTCATTTCCCACTCTGATGTTCGATACCGCGGCATACTCGCTGGTATTGATCCGGCAGCCTCGACGATCCAGCTCTCCAATGGTGGGCATGTTCCCTTCCATTGTTACGAACGCTCTCCGAGGTTGACACCTGTCCCTTTTCTAGTGTACTCTATGGGTACCGAATCGCGAAAGTGGGTCCCGTTCTTTGTCGTTGCATGCCAAAAAAAAGATGAAACATGACGGATGTAAATAACGAGCATATGCTCGTGTGTCCGAGAGCGCATTTATTCGTGTGGATCGTTCCGTTGCCTTCCTGCTGACAGGCGCTTGCTGTCCACTTGTGCCGCATACGATGCTGATTACGTGTGACAGACCTCCCGCCGAGTTTATCCCTCCGGTTCAAGAACCGTACCAGTATATCATCTTTCGCGCTTCCGAGGTGAAGGACCTCGCCGTTGATGAACCTCCGCCGCGTCGTAGCGTCCACGACGATCCTGCGGTACTAGGGGTGCGTAGCCCATATTTTCCTTCATTTCTCTTGGATTGGACAGCTCCACCTGTGATGAACAATTACGGACGTGAAAGAGTCGACGACTCGTGTATCCGAGAGCGCATAAATCCCGTGTGGATACTTCCGTTGCCTTCCTTCTGACACGTTTATTCCGACAAACGTTCCTGATGGTATATGCTGATTTGATGTCAGGCATCTGCGCCCGGAATACCACCACCCCAGTATCCACCGTACCCTTCTCCGTATCAGCAACAGGCGGTCCCCCAGCCACCACCACCGCAACAACCGCCGCCTGTTCCGTATCCGCAGCAGCCACACGTCGTCCCGGAGGTAGTCCCACCACCGCAAGTCTCGCCCGCTCCTCCGGCTGACGTTCCAAGCACGAGCGCTGGCGGACGCCGCCCTGCCAACCCCGTGCAAACGGCGGCTGCGTCCCTCGAGTCTGTCGAACGTGCAATCGGGGACCTGCGTGGGACGAATGGACCCGTCGGCAGAGGGGGCCGTCGTGGACATCACGGCCATGGACCTGGCCACAAGGGCAACGAACTCAAAGTTCCCACGACGGACTTTGATTTCGAGACCTCCAACGCGCGTTTCGACAAGACTTCCGTCGCGCCCAAGAAGGAAGGCGAAAGCGTGCCCTCGGACGGAGGGACGGGAACGCCGAGCAATGAGGAAGACAAGGAGCGGGCGTATAACCCACAAAAGTCGTTTTTCGATTCCTTGTCGTCTTCGACGCTGGGTGGGCCGCCGCCTTCGAGGGGAGGCGGTCGACACGGTGGACGAAATCGGAGAGAGGAGGAACGGGAGAAAAACGTGGCCACTTTTGGCGAGCCTGGTGGGGTCGGGTTGATGGGGCCCGGGGCGTACGTGGGCGGGTGGGGAGGGTATGGAAGGAGAGGTGGACGACCGCGTCGCGGCGCGCCTGCGGGCAATCGCTAGTTGTCAGTTTTCCGTCTGAGGCCGAGGGCGAAGCGAGGTTACATAGTGAATCGGGGCGGTCGACGGGCATGGGTTTCCTCTTTTCTTCTTCTCTTTTAGTGTATGCCGTTGGCCGTTGGTGCTTGTGTCCCTCGTTCGAGACACCACAGACTTTTACTCAATGAAGTGTGAACAACCATGTGCCGTCATTGATATGATGAACGCGAGTACTAAAGAACAAAGGGATACAATATCTGCGTGATGATCGGCGGGGGAGGGTACGTTTACTCGTGCACGAGCAGTCGCGGAACTCGTGACCATGCTTTCCGAGGACACGGACATGCAATAGATTCGACGTCGTGTCCTGCGGCTGCGTCTTTGTCGACCGTTTCAGAGGGCCGCGAGCTTACTTCATCGTTTCGAGCGATTACTTGACCGAACACTACTCGAACAACGCGTTTTATGTCACCGCATCAATGCGCGACGAACTCCAAGCTCGCGAGAGAGCCAGAGAGGACCATGGCCCATCGATCACGATACAGACCGCAAAGTTGACACCCACAAGGAGCAATCGTTCCATCGGCTCGTCGGGTGGAAAGCAAAGCAGGGAGCCGCATGAAAGAAAACGCCGAGAACATAGATTCTTCTTCAATGGGAGGGGGAGTGAACAACGTGCCTTCCGGGATTGTCAGGCCATGGGTACCCCTCCGGGATTTCGGTGTAGCCACGCGTACCAAACACGAGGGAAAGCGCTCTCAGCGACATGCATCGTTCCAATGGTCGTAGGACTTCCCCCGCTTGATGGTGTTCCTGAGGATCTAACGTTCGTGTCAGTATGAGAGGGTCGAAAAGGATTGGTAGGTCCCGCTCGCTTCGTACCGGATTAGGAGGATCCAGTCACCCGACGAGGACCACACGTTCGACGATTTTGGAGAAGGTCGCGAGAGACATGATCGACGTAAAAAAGACGTATTGAGTGGTTCGGCGAGTCTTCCAGGAGGCATCAGTAGCTTGAAGAAGTACGAACTGACGACGCAGGTGCGAGATAGATGATGTTGATTCGATGGTTCGTGCCGGTGATCCCCGGTAGAAAAAGATGCAATCAGTCGATTGTCCAGGAGCACGAGTAGCAGGAACGCATCACCACCTTAGTGAAGCAATCCACCATCCACTTACCTTTTGATATTCCCCGACGACGCACTCGAAAAGGACTTGAGCACGTGTCCGACCATCGTCTGTTGCATCCTATAGCAGGGAACCATAGACGAGACATAGTAGGGATATTGAAAAAAGAAAAACCAAGAACTTGTCGAGAGCAATGGCAAACGCATTGAACTTTCTGAGGAGACATCGGAATTGCGTGCGTACTTCGAATGGATTCCGAGTCATAGCAACGGCGCCGACTACGTGATCACTTTCTTGTTGTCAAGAGTCGAAAGGGCGCAGACAGCGGACGGAATCAGTGGTCTCTTTGTAACCCTCTCGATGTCTCTCAGGCCGCCTGATGTTCCACCAGCTCCCCTCGTGGTTCCATTGAATCATCTGAACTGAATCACAAACGTGACATACATGGTAGGAACGGCTCTGCAGCTTCCCTCGACGTCTTGCCCACCGCGACCACTCGCCTTCTGACTCTTCCATCTCTCGTCGCTGCAACGACTCCTTCGGAGTCCTTCCTGTTTGGTGGTACCAATAATTTGCCAGTCTAGACAATCGAGACAGATGTGAGGACCTGTTGCCACTACCAAGTAACCTCGGAAACCCGTCCCACCCTCTCCCTACTCCGGAGGCGAGCAAGGATGGTCACCGCGAGGGACTAGAAGTTCGACTTGATCGTCTTCGCACTTAGCGTTACCCCGTCGGGGCAAGCAAGAACGGCATCGCGTGACGACGTCCTATACGCTCGACCGTCATGCATTCATGTCCGTCTGCCAGTGTGGCGTGATCTGGGCCGCCATTCAGGTCGTCGTCGTGGGATTCGCGGATGTCGCTGTATCCGGCTTGAGTACTGAGTGGTCGAGTCACTACTTCAGGACTCTTACCGAGCACAACATATCGTCGATCCATGTGCTTTGACCCATCCCTTGTTTTTATTACAGAGTAAATATAATGTAATCGCTTCGGGCCAAAGCTAGATGGTATCAATAACAGACACCTGGATATCCTCTGGCCTTTGTGCTATTGCCGCCCACAACTCATTCCTTCCTCTGGGCTCTAGTACCATGATAGCAAGGCCACATGTAACGTTCACCCAGTAGAAATCACCTTCGTATGAGAAGTAGTATTCCGTTTGCCCACTAGTGTTGACAGTCGTGATGATATCATGGAAGTTGTTGTCATTTTCCCTATACATCGGAAGCCAGGCAATACAGGTCAGGACGAGTTTCGTTGCATTACTTATGTGATTACCGCGCCTCCAACCTGGAGGAATGGGAACTTGCTCCTGACGGGCATGTGTGTCCTTCTGAATAGGAGCACTGTCGTCCTAATTATTATGAGTAGGTGGACGCAATGCTGGGAGGAGGTACATACGGTCATCGTGGGTGGGGAATGTTTCCTACGTCATGTCACAGTAACGCGGTGATTCATGGCATCCCTCAAAATCGTGGGAAAGTACTATCCATTTGGGCAGTTCGCTGGCCTGCGTCGTGGCATGGAGGCTCGCACGGCAATGTTCGTTCCCACGAGTTATCCCCAGAAACCAAGTTGTCAAGCATCTAGATCGAGCGGCTCTCGGCCCCCGGCTACGGGTACAAGCTTTTCGATACCGCCCAGTCAGGGTTTGCTACGCTCACGCAAAACGTCATGAAGCTTCGAAGGTGCTCGTTCACTTGGTTGTGTATATGGGAGAGCTTCACGGAAGTGCAGCATTTGAGAGGACACCGTCGAGCCCGAGGTGCTCGTGCGCAGGCTGGCCGAACTCAAGTACATCATGACCACCCTCTCCAAGATATTCAAGAATCGGTATGCGCAGACAAACGTGCTCGTGATCGTCTCGCCGAAGCTTACCTAGGAACATCGCGGAGAAAGTCATCGAAGCAGGTCAGCCACACCACCTCCCTCCGCACACCGGCCATCTGCAGCGTCCTGAGCAGGTAAAAACCATTGACGAAGCTGCCGGACCAGGCCGCACTCATGGCTGGGATGCATAACGGCTGTCATGTTGTTGCATTGTCACGCGTCATCTCCTTGGCGCGATTACGATCACGCGTTGCCGTGTCGTCGTATCGTCATTTGTCCCCCTCTGTCTCACTCGATGTTCAGCTCTAGTCGCCGCCGCCGCCCACCTTCCTCTCCCGCTACATTTCTTCAATCACTCCCACTGGCCTCGCGGCCCTACTATGCTTTGGATCTAGTGATCAAATAGACGCTCCCATCGACTCCGCGAGGCTTGCTACTCCCCACAACCAAGAACTCAGTCGGTTGGTTCATCCGCAGCTCCCCGCGCTCACAGCTCAGTTCTCGTACCGCAGTTCGGCCATGTCCCGGGCTTCCCATCCCAGCATGCCTCAGGACTCTCGCCTACTCTCATTCCCGTTGATCGGGCACGCCATCATCGATGATTCATGCAACATTTACAACAGCTGAACGCGAACGCCAACTATGTGTCCCCGTAGCTAGGCAGGAAATCTCCACTCCGAGCAGATGGCTCCTATCCCTTACTTCGCGATGTTATGTACTCCGCATCTGACCGTGTTCGCTCTGCTTGGGATCCCACTCGACACGTATCTGTACATCTCAGCCAGCTTCGTGAGCTCGCGCTGATAGGTACGCTGGACGGCAAGCACGACGCGCTCAAGTTGGAGCTTGCACGGAGTGTGGCATGGTTGCATTTTGAATCAAACCATGTCTTCGCCAGCTCCCACACGTCGACTGTTGCATGCTTTCTGTTCCCCATCACGCAGATGTCCTCGCAAACTCTCGCATTATTCAACAGTACAGTTAACGTCAATGCCGCATTTCGAATGACAAGGGATGAGGTATGTCCTTGCCACACGCCAGCCTGAGCTTGGTGACTGGTCACCGCGGTCGGTACTAATGTCTGTTTCAAACATGCTCTGATTCCAGATCCTCAACTTTTTCTCTGAAATTGAACACGGTCCCGTTCGTTTCAACGTGGAGCTTTCTGCTCGACGTTTCTTAACAGCTGCAGTCAGCTGCATCAAGAATGCGGTGTGAGTCTTCGTCTCTGGTATCCAGACATCAGGGGTATATTGCTGCTTATAGGGAGGCTCGTCGCTACTTCCTGCTCGAACCACTCGACGTAACGTTTCTGGGAGTAAATCTCGAACTCCGAACTTTTTGGGATGTCGTCGCATGGATCATCAGCGTCGCAGGCACCGCTCCAGATGGTGCAAACCGGGAAAATTTCTTCGTTCCTATGCTGATGGTTTACTCAATCTTTTGTCGGCGCCTGACAGAGGATCCCTCAGCTCCGTCAACCAAAAAAGCCTTCCGGAACGACATCCAGGTGGCACAGATCACGTGGTGGCGCATGTTTAATGGTCCAACCTACTTCGTTGCCGGGGGTACCTTGAACTATAGCGCACAATTCGCAAAGAAGCAGCAGGGAGTGGATGGATACCGGGAGGACCACGCGAACCTTAGTACCTCGATGCAGGCACCGCAGAAAGTCTGGGAGGACCACGGATATCCAGGGACCTTCGTGCAGGTAGCGCAGGAAGTCCAGAACCTCGGACGCCCAGGCACCGTAAAGAAGGCAGCGCAGAGATTCCGGGAGGACCAATTAATCCGATACATGATCCTTCCAGGCGAATGTCAAGGCGAAACCGCTATGCCGTCTCTTCGAGAACGACGAGGTCAGTTATTTGGCCATTGTGCTGAGACCATTCCGTTCTTGTTCGCAAGATTGTAGGTACATGTTTCACAGGCTTCATCTATCTGATTAATATTTCAGAATCCTCGGGGTGGAGAAAGAAACTGTCAATGGTATCGCGTGTTGGGTGCGCGCGGTACTCCCTTCGGAACCCTGTCAATACCCGGACTACGTCGCGCCGTCCGGAGCTGATTGCTATGCCTCACCATGTCCAAACTGTCAGTTTCTCCTTGGGCGCTTAGGGTTTACACGCAGCGATTTGCCACTTGCACAGGTGCCGTTCTTTCCTGATATGCCCTGATTCCCAGCTACTTAGATGCTTCAGGCTGCTCCTAGCTCTGTGGCGACACTGGCTCAAGGCAGTCTCGTGCTGTCAACTGCTCCTTACGTGGCTTCCCAGCAGCCATCTGGTTCTGATTTCCATGAAAACACTGAGCAGCGATGTTGGACGTACACGTATGTGTCCTGTACTGTCATCTTTGTATTCATTGCTACCCGTCGACTAGATGGCGTCAGATATTCTGTTGTTGCACTTAAGACACGAGGGACACCGCGCAGCACGCCCTGGGGAGGGAAGCTTGTTGGCGGTAGAGGGCTGGCGCGAGGGCCATAGACTACTTTTTGTGTAAGAACGCGGAGTCACTGCCATATGGCGGTCTAATTGTACTTTTATTTCGTGCGCAAACAACACAGCGCGCGCAACTTTTCGAAGTTGCGCGCCCAACATTGACGCCTCACCCCGTTTTGACAGCACACTCTTGAAAAGTCGCTTTTCGATCCATCAGATTCACAACCAAGTATCAGTACCTGACCACCGTGGGAGAATGTTATGAAAAAAAACCCTACCTTCGGTCGACCATACCACCGTCGTCGACCCAGTCGCCGAACGATGACGACGTTGACAACGAGATCGAATCCCAGCACCGACCACTGCCTCGTTTCGGTCTCTCGTGTCTCCTTGTACCCCACCGTCATCCAGAGCCCCCGGCATCTCTGTTCACGCCCCTGCTGCATCTAATAAAGCACGGTCGCTCGCCAACGTCTGCCTTGTACCTCACCGTCGTCGTTTCCCGCTCCCTTGCTCTCGTTCACGCCGCTGCGGCGTCCAGTTGAACGCCGTCACTAGCCACACGCCCCCTCGCCCTCATTCACACCGCCGCTGTCGCACGCGAGGGTTCGTTCACGCCCAAACTGTGTCTTGGCGTGACTGACTCCGTCTTCTCAGGCACCGGCGCTCGTCGGTTGCCTCTGCTGCCCCTTCGTACCCCATCACCCGCCCGTTATCCCTGCCGCAACTCGAGAGCCGCCATCCACCCGTCACTCCGCCTCGTCTTCGCCTAGCAATCATCCGACACCCCACCGCGTGCTTTCAGGTCCTGCCCGGGCACCACAACTTGCCCTTCGCTCCTCCGAGCCTGAATGCTCGTCCAACGCCCCCGCCTTCCCTTTTCAGGCACCGTCGCTCGCCCGTCGCTCCTACCGTGTTTGCTCGAGCCAGAACGCTCGCCTAACGCCCTCGCCTTCAACGTCCAGCGTCCTCTCTCGTGTCCGCTCGTCGTCAAATGCCCCGCCGCACTTGTTCACGCCACCGGCGTGCCAGATTGAGCGTGAGGCTCGTCGCCTGCGTTCCTTCATGCCCGACCGTCGTTTATCGCATCCCGCGACGCCGGTACAGCACCCCATCATTACTATAAAATGTTTTGTAGTATACAAAATAAATTTTATTCATCCATTCGCAGTTCGGGTGGAATTGAAGGACGAAAAGAAGAAGAAAAAACTATTACTACTCTACTGTACCGGTGCTGTGTCACGTGAGATTGACGTCGTGTCATTTGGAACTGTATTTTCCGACGATTTAGAGGCAGTTGTTGAGGTGGTATGCACGATGCCATGTGCGAAAAACAGATGAGCATGGCCAAATGATAGCAAGTAGACTATCACAGTAGTGGTATATAGCCGTGCCTCAAAATTTAAGTACTGCCAGTACAGCAAGTAGTGTGGACCTTGCGTAAATCGATAACCACCAAGCTTGACTCATTCCTTTATCAGCGCACTGGTCTACGCTCAAAGCGCGATCGTGTGCCGCGTCATCGTGATCCAGACCCCTCAGGGCCGCGGGAGAAGAACCTAGTAAGAGACTGCATGGTGCGCCCTTTGGCCGATCACCTTGACTCCTCCATGGGTGCCGTCGGTCACCTGGTGTACCGACAATATTAGGACATTCCACGATTTGAATGTCGCTAGACAATAAATATTACAGCTGTACTCTGTTCTTCAGAGGTAATCCGCTCAGTGGTCAAGCACAATGGTTGCTTGCTGTCCGCACGTGGGGCCCACAATTCGCAACAGAAGTGTAGATGGATTGGACGCCTCTTACGTGTGGTGTGCTACAGTGATGCTCTAGAATGCATACCCACGGGTATTTTGATCGTTAATTCAACAGCTACTTGAAAGCAAAGAGCGAAATGCATCGGTCCAGCGTGCATCGAAATTTAAATAAATGGTAGATGCCTGTCCCCGCCGACACAGAACAGGGGAGTTTTGAATGAACATGCAAGCATTTCAGACAGACGAGGAACCAAGTGAGGCGTTGACAGTAAAACAAATTTGCCCAAAACCAGGCGCAAGAAACTACACAGGTTTTCAATGTCTGGAGAAGAAGAAAGTGAGCTGACTGTTACAAAGGAGTGTTATCAGGTTAGATCAGGTCAAAGCGACATGAACGTCTTCTGCTGCCTTTAAATTTCCGCCGCGCCACTGTAGTGCCCTGTACCACTGTGCTGCAAAGGAGGAGTGGTGTAGTATGCGCTGCCAGAAACATCATAAGATGACCCGGTGGTTGGGAGTGGCGAAACAGGGAATGTACTGGGATCAGACGGGTCCTGGAATATCATGAGTCATCAAGGTCTCGGAGATATCTTCCCACTTACATAAAGCCTGGGCTGTGTCATTTGCGAAGGGAATGGATTGGTATCTGTATAACCAGCGGAAGTGTGCGCTTCATCAATAAACTGAGCCGATGGCGGAATTCGGGAACGCTTCTTTCTCATTACGAAGAAAACGGCTATTCCGGCAATCAGTGCGACTCCGGCAACACCACCAATAACACCCCCAGCGATTGGTCCAGCGTTAGATGTACTTCCCGATGTTGCTGACGCAGAGGCAGTTGCAGTAGTTGACGTCGTAGGAAGAGAAGATCCCGTAGACGAGGCGACAGACAGAGCGAGCGTTAGGTTGAAATTGTTGCTCGTCTGAAAATACCTCAACACACCACCAATACATCGTCAAAGTGCGTGATACATACCGTCACATCCTGGAAAGCCCATTGAGGAATCGCTGTATCATTTGGAACGCCGGGCGGGAAGCTGTCGGAATGGTAAACTCCACGAAAACTGTACAGTGTGTATGACAACATACACGCCTGGATACACGGTCGAGCAATTGGCGTTCCATGTGGTCCAGCTAGTGGAAGAAAATGAGAACTTCTCGGCAGTATTCGCAGAAATTCACTTTACCTCACAGTTACGAGGTCCTGGCAGACACCACAAGCGCTCACGACATTATATGTAACAGAGCTACATTCACAGGGATTTTGCTGACCCGCGTTGGGACCAGAATAGTGAGCATCAAGAGGTAGAGCAGGCATAGAAGCTTCTTTATGGACATAAGAGCGGTGAAGCATAACAAGTAAGAAATCAGCGTACGGGTGATATCGCATACGGCTTGCAGATAAGATGCTACGAGACAAGGGCTCTGGCCCTTGCTGTTCGACATCTTACCAGCCAAATGGCTTCAGAGTGAAATACTACAACGATACGTAGAGAGACGCACCCAATTAAAATCGGATGGGCAACTTGCAATGGTGGACTGAGCAAGAACGCCTACGGGAAGCAACCCAGTAAGGCTCACGAGCGGCACCCAGCTGAGGTTTCTGCGGGGCAGCATGGCGGAATGATGGTGGAGGGAGGGAAAAACTCGCCTTCTAGCGCTTTTATCTATTCCGTCAGGCCTTCAGGGTCCTGACAAATTCGTTATGTATTCGTTAAAGAGAACTGACCTGCGGAGAGCAAATATGAAACAGGACGTATTATTCGAGAAAAGTACACAAAAGGGGGAATCCTGAGTTCGAGGACGAAGCGGGAGAGGGTAAGAACTTGACAGCGTGCACTGGCACGCGTATGCGAGATGAAGCGGGAATTGTTTGCGCTCCACGGACTAGCTGCACAGAGGAGCCTGAGGATTGAAGATGAATGTGATTCGAGTTCCGCTGATGACGTGCGGCAGGATGGCACGGAATGAAGAACCAACGCAGAGTAACAGAACGATCCGTGCTACGAATCGGATCCAAGCTAGTGAGTAAAAAATTACCGAAAATAACACCGAGGAAATCACTGTGGAAGATGCGATCTGTTGAAGTAAGGTAGATTCATAGATGGTTCGTCAACACGAACCGCAGTGGGCCGGAAGGCGATATCAGTGACCCGGAGCAAGTTGCGATTTTCCTCCCATCCGACGAAATGTCCCTGCACGCAGCCAACACAATGAAAACGGGGGAGAGCTTGTATGGCCTCTGAAAGTTTGATTGGATCCTTCACACGGACAGCAGCATTGACGAACATATGAAAAACAAGTCTGTGGTTTGTCCGTGACAGGGAAGTCTTGAAGTGTGCAAGCGGTCGCCATGAGTGCACGAAATGCAACGAAAGCCGAAGCGGACGGAGGAAGACAGTAGAAATCGGATAGAAAAGGGAGGAACCAACGACGGTCTGCCTCGTTCCTGCTGTGCGAATTCGACAGTGGTACGCACGGGTTGAAGGAACACACCAGACGACTCTCTCTTCCGAAGGCACGGCGCTCCCGCGAAACGCTGTGCAAACGCTGAGCGAAACACACATCGGACAGCGCCCCATCTGATCAGGACCGCCGGCTGCCCGGCACGCCGAAAACGGGGGACCTCTAACTTATGTAATGTATAGAGATAGAGGAGTACAATGCAATCGCTTCGGGCCAGAGCTAGATGGTATCAATAACAGACACCTGGATATCCTCTGGCCTTTGTGCCATTACTGCCCACAATTCATTCCTTCCTCTGGGCTCTAGTACCTTGATAGCAAGGCCAGTTGTAACATTCACCCAGTAGAAATCACCTTCGTATGAGAAGTAGTATTCTGTTTGCCCACTAGTGTTGACAGTCGTGATGATATCATGGAAGTCGTTATTGATTTCCTCATCCATCGGAAACCAGGCAATACAGGTCAGTTCTTCTTTCGTTGCATCGCTTACGTGATTATCGTGCCTCCAACCTGGAGGAATGGGAACTTGCTCCTGACGGGCATGTGTGTCCTTCTGAATAGGAGCACTGTCGTCCTAATTATTATGAGTAGGTGGAGGCAATGCTGGGCGGAGACACATACGGTCATCGTGGGTGAGGGGAATGTTTCCTACGTCGTGTCACGCCGGTAACATGGCATTACATAAGTAATCCAACTTGCGTAGTGTCCACATGAGTGATTCTGCAGCTAGCTCTGATGAAGCGCCAATTTATTTTTCGACTATTGATACATACATAGTCGCGCCAGCTTAACTAGCGTTACAGTAGTAATTGGTGAGGTGGTTGTCTGTGGTCACTTTGAAGAGCGAGAGATTGGAATCGTACCCCGTTAAATGGTATGTAGCCACGCATCAAAGTCCACCGCCAGACGTTCCACTGACGTCGACACCGACCACGAGCTGTCGGTAAACTCTGCGCTTCCGAACATTCCTGCTCTGGCGAACCCTTCGACCATCACGTTACCCCACAGCAGAAGCCACGACATCGTCCACACCCACCCGGCTACTCCACCCACCCGTTTCCCAGTCAATCGATGAAATACCCGCTCGGCAAGGACACCGGGGCCCATCATCCCAAACCCGCCCATCATCCACCAAATTTCAATCTGGCCGTTCAGTGCAAGCAACCCGGCGTGGTGCAGGAGCGCCGAAACGAGGAACGCCCCGATCACGATGCCCGTGTGGCCAAGGACTCTTGAAAGCGGATAACCACCCATGACGAGGAATGTGCGCCGCAACACCTGATGCCACCTTCGACCCCAGAAGTCGCTCAAGGATGTAGCGCACCACGGGGCGTCCAAAGCTGGAGGCCATTGGGCAGTATCTTGTCGAAAAACAAGAACGCCAAGTATGGAATACACGTCGTAGCTGATTTGCACGGAGATGTAGATCTCGAAGGCTATCAGAGTCGAAATGACGCTCGCTCGGAGATATCGCGTTGGGAAAGGGAGGGTTTCATCGAAAATCGTTGATCCTGGCGTGGGGCCAACTCCGGGCGGAATCAACCCCATTAATACTCCGTGGATGACACTGTACGTGAAGGCATGTACCGCAGCTGAAATAAACGCATAGAAGACGAACGCCATGCGATTAGCTGGACGTGTTTCCCGCGGAACGTGTAGACCACGTGACCAATCCCAACCCAGACCGCGAGCGTTGGTGACGAGGTCAAGGGCGTCCATGATGATTGACGGAGATCTGCTTGCTGGGTGCTGCCGGACCAGCGGCTTTTCTGCCATCGCCCAGTCAAGGGTACGGGAAGTAACATAAAGCAAAAAGATCTAAGAGACAAGCCTATATCAGCCTGCCTTTCAAGAGACCCGCTTCAAAAGATACTTACTACGAAGTTAAGGTTGAGAGACGCTCGCTCAGCCTTGCCACACGACATGTCCACGGAAAGTCCTGCGCGCAATGCCAACAACGCAACCAGAGGCCATAGTGCAAGTCGTGCCTTCCGCGTCTGAGGTACGACGACCAACACCGCTGCCGTGAAGTCGCAAACCAATAGAGGGAGGACATATAATGCAAACGTAGTGCCATCGACGGGGATCTGCGCTTGTGGAACTCCAAGAGCATTCCGCAGAGACAGCGCAGTGGACGACACGAAAGACACAAAGGACATGGTCGAGCTCTCTAGCAGCTTGCAATTTGTGGTTTTAAGGCGAGGGTCGGGCAGTGCCTCCTGGGCGGGATTGCGCCCGAGGTCCGCAGTTAGACCGCTGGGCGACGCCGGGTTCCCATGTGTGCGTGCTGAATTGAGTGGTGACCGGTGACGAAGAAGAATGGTTATACAGTGACAGCGCCACCACCGCGGTTACCGTCGGAGGTCAAGGCAGTATATTTACGACATCACCCCTACAGAGTGTCATACTCACGCTTCAGTAACCAACGCTTGTTCGACTCCTAGTCAAATGGTATGCAACCAAGCATCAAAATCCGCCACCCAGTGCTCTAGGGATATCTGCACTGGGAGCGAGCTGTCAAGATTGCTTGCACAACCAAACATGCCTGCTCTTGCAAACCCTTCGACGATCAAATTACCCCCCAAGAGAAGCCATGCCATCGTCCACACCCACCCAGCCACCCCAGCCACTCGCCTCCCCGTCAACTGAGAAAAAGCACGCTCGGCAAGGACGCCGGGACCCATCATCCCGAACCCGACTATCATCCACCAAGGTTCTGCTCGGGTGTTGATAGCGATCATAGTAAAGTGGTGCATGATCCCAGAAACAAGGAACGCCCCGATAACGGTGCCTGGACGACCAAGGACGGAGAACGGACGAGCTAGGACAAGGAGGATATGACGCCACAGTTGGTGCCACCGTCGGCTCCAGAACTCGCTCAGCGACGTAGCGAGCCACGGGGCGTCGAATGCAGGGGGCCATTCGGCGGGATCTTGTCCAAGAAGAAGAATGGCAAATGTGGACACCAGGTTGTAGTTGAGCTGCATTGAGCTGTAGACCGAGATGGCGGTAAAAGTTGAAATCACGGTTGCTCGGAGGTATCGCGCGAGGAACGGAAGTGTTTCATCGAAAATCGTCGATCCTCCTGGGATAGGACCGACTCCTACGGGCGCCAATGTCAAGATAGCTCTGTGCAAGGCACCGCAGATCAAGGCATGTGCGACCGCGGAAAGTAGCGTAGAGAAGACGAATGCCATGCGATTTGCAGGGCGATATTCGCGGGGAATGTGTAACCCTCGCGACCACTCCCAGCCGAGACCGCGGAAGTTTGAGATGAGGTCGAGGGCGTCCATGACGATTGACGGTGAACTCTTCGTAGGACGGGAGCTCCGTACGAGTGGCTTTCTCGCTAGTGCCCAATCAATGGTACGGATGGTGATGTAAAACATGCCGAGCTGGAAAGACAACGGTGTGAGCCTATGCTTGACCATTTCATGTGTGAAATCTGAAGACGGTACTCACAACCAAATTAATGTTGAGAAATGTTTGCTCCCTCCTGCCACGTGACATGTCCACGGAAAGCGCTGCGCGCAACGCCAACAGTGCAGTGACAGGCCATAATGCGGCGCGAAGAGCTCGGGTTTGGGGTGTGACGACCAATAGTGCGAAAATGTAACTGCAAATCACTGGAGGGAGGACATACGACGCAAACACAGTGCCGTCGATAGGAATTCTGGTCGAAGGAATACCTAGCACATCCAACAGTGATAGCGTCAAGGACCTGGTAGACGCCATGATGGTCGAGTGGATGATCCGTCCTGGGCGGTGAGTTTTCTTGATACCATTTTTGTAACATGATCCCACCAAGGCACGCCATTTTTTCGGAGGACTTTACATAACAAAAGGAGATAGCGCGAGGAACGTTTCACTGAAACAAGTATCATGTCTTCCAATCAAGGAGAGCTGTAACTGATGGATATTGGTTGCGCCTCACAAGCGGAACAACTCCGTGACAAATGTGGCAGGTCTCTGTCAATGGCCGCCATCAAAACTCACCCATTTCATTAACCGAGATGACAGAATTTTGCCGAGTGTCACGACCATGACATGCTATCACAGCCTGTCGGCTCAATTGCACGCTCTAAGTGGGAGGGATTTAGACATGGACTCTTGCCAGCGCGATGTTGTGCGTCTCTGACCGACACCACCAACATCATTATATAAGTAGAACTATACATAGGTCGACTAAACACGGTGAAGGGGTTGAACAAGCATCGGCGCACGAAAAAAAAACGAGTGATCACTCTCGAGAAAAGACGGCGGGGTAGGGTAAACACAGCAGGGGCATTGGAGTATTGGGGCTCGAGCAA
The DNA here is from genome assembly GCA_038090115.1 of Strobilomyces echinocephalus. Taxonomy (NCBI): domain Eukaryota; kingdom Fungi; phylum Basidiomycota; class Agaricomycetes; order Boletales; family Boletaceae; genus Strobilomyces; species Strobilomyces echinocephalus. Next base: position 1,550 of record JBBPMC010000505.1, on the reverse strand, counting down.
ACACCACGTTGGGGCCGCTGGGCGAGCGGTCAGGCTTAGGGGACCACAGGGGTACCCGGTACCCGTGAGCTATGGGGGAGCTAGGGGGGAGGGGCCGAGGGCGAGGGCATCACGGGGGCGTGGTGTCGCCGTTGGGCCACCGCTGTCGTCACGTCGTCGCGGCAGTCATCGCGAGACGAGGGCGCGGGTGAGGACGTGGGCTTGGCGTCACCGTCATCGCGAGGGAATGGGCCTGGCGAGGGCCAGGTGGGAGTGTGCCGCCGTCGTCGCGGGACGAGGAAAAGGGCGTACGCGTGGGCGTATCGTGTCGTCGTCGCCGACGAAGGAGAGGGCGTGGACGTGGACAGGCGAGGCGAGGGAGAGGATGGGCACGGACGTGGCGTTGCTATCATCGTCATCAGAGGATTTGGCGAGCGTGTGGCGTCAACGGGGAAGCCCCGTGCCTCCTCAGTTTACGTACGTCGCTTCCCGGTAGATCTGTCACAACTGTCCGCGCAGAGCAGTGGCTTCGCTTCGTCACACTCTTTTTCTTTTTCACCCGCCCGCGTCACCCTCTCACAGGCTGCGGCCGAGTTCAATTCTGTCTCCTCGTCCGACATTGTCTCACTCGCTCCTTTCGTTCAAGCGTCGCTGTTCGGTTACCCAGCCCACCCTCACAGCCCGCTCTGGACTGGGTGCAGCTTCAGGCCGAGAAGCCCTCACCTACTATCTTCTCGTCTCTCACTCGATCAAGCTCCGTCTGACAGCGCTCGACCTTATCATTGTCCGCACACAAGCACTTAATACGCATAGAATCTGCAGTGCATGATAAGCTCTCCTTTCCTGATGAGCCGTGGTTTCGATTCACGGCCTTTTTTCTGCAAGCCGGGCCATCAGCAAACCAGTGCGGTACATCACTCCTCCATACCCCTCGAGACTGAGGACGTAGTGTGTTACTCGGGACTCGCACGTTCTTTCACTTCAATTCTCAGTGGAGTTTTGGTCAGTACACCATACTACGCATCATAAGTTTCGAACCTCCGGAGTCCACCAGAAAACATGTCATTCACCAGAACTGTTCTCCTGGTTGCTATCTGCGTGCCCAAACTAACGGATGTATGATGAACTTTCTTCCGAGACAAGCTCGGGACTTCATAGGCGCGTTTCATTTATGATAAGCACTAGGCTTTCACGGCCTTTCTTAAAAATTTACCAAGCCGGCCGCAGCATCTCCAACAAGTCGCTTCCACTCTGTGGCCACAGGGCGCCAAAAAAGCCTGGTTTGTATACGCTTCAACGCACTCTGACTCCGCATTTTTCAGGGTCGTCAATGAGACCTTTCCCTTGGCTGCTCCAGGTCTTTTTTGTTGTGTTTGCTGCGATTGCTTATGCTGCGCTTGTAAACGTGACCGTCGACGATGCAGCATTGTACGGCCCTGTAGTGCCCCAGTACCTGCCCGCCCCCACAAATTGGAACGCAGATTGTACATCATGTCCCGTCAAGCCTGATCCTGCGCAGGTGTACGACGGTACATGGCACGACACAACCTATAGTTCAAGCAATAATTTTA
>JBBPMC010000504.1:0-21260 GCA_038090115.1 Strobilomyces echinocephalus | reverse complement strand
TGAATACGGGCGGGAGGTATTCGGAGTCCCACCCCGACGTTTACCTTATTTAGTTTGCCGACGGATTGGAGGAGTTTGAAATTGAGGCGCGAACGTCCGGCTTTCCATACTTGTTGTTGTTTGCCATTTTCAATCCCCTATAAGCGGTAATAAAATATTGGTATCCCCGGTGTGAGACTGTATCATCGACGCATTGGCCTTCCAAGTCACAGCAATGTGCCCAGTAGACCGGACTCGGATTTGTCCGGCGTGTATTAGCGCCTGGAACACACTCGCACGCCGCCAACTTAGCCATTGATCGCTCGCCCCACTCCCACGTCGTGATTCCAGGTTCACATCAAGCTTTGAATGATCCTTTTCTGGGCTACATAGATGCCACCGGTCGAATTGTATCTACCTCGAACTCGTGCCAACCTGATGGTCACTGACGCTGAGGCGCTAGGTCTCGGTCGACGCTCATTCCTGATTTGACTGACAGGATCATCCGACCGGACGGCCAGCAGTGCTGCGCAGGAGGCGCCTTTGGTGACGTCTTTCGGTGTCGGTTGGTGAGCGGCGATGGTGTCCAGGAGGTCCGAGTTGTTCTTCAAGTTGTGCCTTCGGGCGGCTCTTGTTGAGTGCCATTCTTCCATGTGAACAGGTCGCCGTGAAAGCCTTTCGGTTCTTTTTCTTCGTCGATGACGCGGGGGATGATCGTGCCAAAGGAAAGACAGCTCGCGTGCGTCTCTCCCACTCGTCTCACACATGATCCATCGACAGTCGATTCTCTCCACAGAGTGTACGCAGAGAGCTTGGTATCTGGAGGCGGCTTCGCCATCGCAACATCGTGCCATTCCTCGGTATCACGTATGGGTTCGGGAGAGAGCGAAGCGTGTCTTTAGTGTCGACGTGGATGTCGCACGGTACGCTGCACACGTTTTTAGCAGAGCACGACGATCGGCTCTTGCTTGCACATCGCCTACAGATGGCAAGTCAAGTTTTTTGAATATGACACGGAGCACTGTTCTAACGTCTCCTTCTCGCGTGGCAGTTGCTAGATATTGCAAGTGGGCTCGGGTACCGTGGGTCCGATCCATGACGGAATCCTCATGTCACTCACCGCCTCCAGTACATTCGTTCCCGATGGTCCACGGAGATCTATCAAGCGTGCGTTTCAGTGGTTGGTGTTGTTGTCTTCCCCTGCTCAACTATGAAACAGAATAACGCGCTCCTCGACCGAAACTACAATGTTTGCTTGACTGACTTCGGGTATACCTCCTTGATAGGAGAAATCCCAGAGGGACTCACTTACCTCGAGGCGTCTACCACGAGGCCAGGCACTCTCCGATGGGCTGCTCCAGAGCATTTTTCACCAAATCAAGAGGAGACGAGGCCTACCACTAAAAGTGATATCTACTCGTTTGGAAACCTGGCCCTTCTCGTACGCTCGTGAATGTCTTTTTCTCGCTTTATATGACCGTGACATTCGTTTTCGTCAGGTTCTATCCGGAAAGTACCCTTGGGCCGAAGCACCAAACGATGGCATCGTCGTGTTAAACTTATCTCGCGGCGTCAAACCTGCTCGGCCGCACGCTCGGCCAATCGACGATCGGCATTGGGAACTCATCGAACAATGCTGGTTCTCGATTCCGGAGAGACCACCTGCTCCGGACATAATGTTCTCGCTCCGGCAATTTCTTGGTGATTGCACACCTACTCCACTCCTACGCGACGTCCTCGACGTCCGGATAACGTCACTTGGCGTACCGAATAACTCCGGGGATGCTAATTTGACGCAACAGCCTCTACGGGTTCAAATACGACCAGAGGCAGAAGTCGCCAAAGAGCTGCTGCTGCCACTGACTCCCAGCGAAGAGATGGAAGCTGTGAGAATACTGTAGTGAAAAATCCACCTCATAACTAATTACATGTCCTCAGCTGGTCTCCTCTAGTAATCGCGGTGAACTAAGCACATGGAGGGAAAATCTCGGAGATCCGGGTGGAATGGCACTTCCTGAGGTTCGGCCAAATTGCATTTGCCAGGTGGCTGACCCCGGTTAAGCCACAAATCTCATTATTCCAGCACGCAACACCGTTGTTACCTGAACAACCGCGTCTATACCGATTGTTTTCGTCCTTATCACTTGACCCGTCGTCGTCTCCGCTTTGCGATTCCTCCAACCATCCGTTTAGACCTTCATCGCCCGATCTGTCTTCTGTAACTTCCAATCCAGTTCCGCTCCAAAATACGGAAGCAAAAACCTTTAACTGCAGGTGGTTGGGGGCGAACGGTACATTGTGCGATGAACTTGTTTCGGGATCGACTTTGTTGGGGCATTTTGCGACTGCTCACGGCATCAACAATTTGTCACGCCCTTCATCCCCTGATCTGCTTGCTGCGATTCCCGAACCAGCTCCGCCCACAAAGATAACGGACACTGCCTATTGCCTGTGGGCGATTGGGGACGGCATAGCACGGGATGAACTTACTCCAAGCTTGTCTTTACCCGAGGATCTCACGACTACTCACGGCGTCGAGGATTGGTCAAACCCCAGTAGCGGTCTTCCATTGTTTTCTACGACTCCAGAACTAGTTCTACCCCCAGCAGCCTTCAACTGCAAATGGGTGATGGAGAACGGCACAATATGCGATGAATTTACTTCGATATCGACTTTGCCCTGGCATCTCGCGACTGCTCACGGCATCAAGAATTTGCACCGTGACTGTAAAGTGTCCTGCGGATGGTCGGGATGTCGAGTCGGTGACAGGGGCATTAGCCGCAAAAACATTGTACGCCACGTTCGCGAGGTACATTTAGGTCTGAGCCGTCGCGCTCGCAAGCAAAGAGAAGAGGCCCAGGCTGAGGATGCACTCGCAATCCGCAAACAACCCGCTATTCAAGGTGAGGTGCTTATACCCCTGTTTCACGATTAGCGACCGATACCCTGTCCTATAGGCACAGCGAACACACCGAGTTGAAGGTATTGTCTTCTGGTTTGGCGCATGTCGCTTGTCGGACCTAACAGAAGACCAGGCTCGTCTGATTTGTTGCCTACCTGGTATCGTGATGAATCCCAGTGAAGGAACACTGCGGCGTGATCACTCGTAGGTGGCTCAAGCCCATGGATTGCAGCACTGAGATTTCGAATTCCGGAGAGAACGGTCCGAGACTGATGACATGTACCAAAAGGAAACCCCACGAGGACAGATCCAAGAGTCGAGGGAAAATATTATTGAAAAGACGGGAGACGGAGAGAGAGAGAGAAAGCGTGTGTCTGTACTGTACACATTTACACGGACGAGATAAAGAAAAAGAGAAAGAGAAGGATCGAAGGATCAGGCGACGAAGGTATTGATCTCATTGAGTCCAATGTATCATACTATGTCACTGCAGCATATCCCTTATGCTCAAAACTCTCCTACCTTTCACTGTCAGGGATACCATTATATTACTGTCAACTTTCAAGTGTTCAGCTTCAGCCGCATAACTTCAAGCAGCAAGAGCTTTGTAAATGTAAACGGGCACTGCCACCGGAGAGGGAAGGAGAACGTGGAGGCGGAATGGATCAAATATTGACAGACTGACACTTCGAGTGTGGGTACGTGCACGTGTGTATCATCGACCCGCAATGAGTGGTTCTTCGACTCTCCATGTGGACCGGACCCGGATTTGTCCGGCATGTAGTGGGGGACCAGGGCCCAGAAGGGGCCCTGGTGCTGAGTCTGTGTCCGAGGGAGAGGTTCCAGTGATGTCGATCCCGTTTGCGCGTCCGTCAGGCACCCCTCCGAGGATTAGGGTCGGGCTCCACGAGGGATACGGTACTCGAGCGCTCCCTTATCGCTGCACGTCGGGAGTAGGCACGCGGAAACCAGGATTGAGCTGGCAGCGCGGTGCGACGACCCGCCGTGGGTATGGTTGCGGTCACGGTATTGGGTAAAGGCAGGTGGGGAGCAAGGAGCTGCTCGGTGACTAAGACCACTCCCAGTCGCAACGTGTCCTTTCGGATGCGCCAGTGTCGCGCTTTGTCGTATCCAGTGTGCGGCGCCACACGGAAACCATTTCCGTGTGGATCCGGTCCCTCGCCATGCACAGGGCGACACAGATTAGCGCCTGGCACCTGCCAACTTGGAACACACTCACACGCCCCCAAGGCCATTGATTCCTCGCCCCACTCTCCCGCGTCGTAATTCTAGGCTCACGTCAAGCTTTGAATGATCCTTTTCTGGGCTACATAGATGACACCGGTCGAATTGTATCTACCTCGAACTCGTACCAACCCGATGGTCACTGACGCTATGGCGCTAGGTCCCAGTCGACGTTCATCCCCGATTTGACCAACAAGATCATCCAACCGGACAGCCAGCAGTGCTGCGCAGGAGGTGCCTTTGCCGACGTATTTCGGTGTCGGTTGGTGAACGACGATGGTGGCAAGGAGGTCCGAGTTGTCCTTCAAGTTATGTCTTCGGGCGGCTCTTGTTGAGTCTCATTCTTCCATAGGAACAGGTCGCCGTGAAAGCCTTTCGGTTCTTTTTCTTCGTCGATGACGCGGGGGATGATCGTACCAAGGAAAAGACAGCTCGCGTGCGCCTCTCCCACTCGTCTCAAACGTGATCCATTGACGGTCGTTTCTCTCTCGTAGAATGTACGCCGAGAGCTCGGTATCTGGAGGCGGCTTCGCCATCGTAACATCGTACCATTCCTCGGTATCACGTACGGGTTTGGGAGGGAGCGAAGCGTGTCTTTAGTGTCGACGTGGATGTCGCACGGTACGCTGCACACGTTTTTATCAGAGCACGACGATTGGTTGCTGCTTGCACATCGCCTACAGATGGCAAGTCAGGTTTCTTAAATATGACATGGAGCACTGTCCTGACGCCTCTCCCCTCTTGTGGTAGTTGTTGGACATTGCAAACGGGCTCGAGTACTGTAAGTCTGATCCATGATGAAATGTTCGTGTCGCTCATCGCCAACAGTGCATTCGTTTCCGATGGTCCATGGAGATTTATCAAGCGTGCGTTTCAATGGTTGGAGTCTGTTGTCTTTCCCACTGAACTATGAAATAGAATAACGCGCTCCTCGATCGAAACTATAATGTTTGCCTAACCGATTTCGGGTGCACCTCCTTGATAGGAGAAATCCCAGAAGGACTCACTTACCTCAAGGCGTCTACCACGACGCCAGGCACCCTCCGATGGGCTGCTCCAGAGCATTTTTCACCAAATCCAGAGGAGACGAAGCCTACTACCAAAAGTGATGTCTACTCGTTTGGGAACATGGCCCTTCTCGTACGCTTGCGAACGTGTTTTCCTCACTTTATATGGTTGTGACCTTGGTTTTCGTCAGGTTCTATCCGGAAAGTACCCCTGGGCTGAAGCACAAAACGATTGCGCTGTCGTGTTAATGTTATCTTGTGGCATCAAACCTACTCGGCCGCACGCTCGGCCAATCGACGATCGGCATTGGGAACTCATTGAACGGTGCTGGTCCTCGATACCGGAGAGACCCCCTGCTCCGGATATAGTGTCCTCGCTCCGGCAATTTCTTGGTGACTGCACACCTACTCCAAGTCCACTCCTACACGACGTCCTGATAACGTCACTCGGCGGACCGAATGGCCCCTGGGGTGCTAATTTGACGCATCAGCCTCTACAGGTTCAAGTACAACCAGAGGCAGAAGTCGCCAAAGAGCCGCCGCTGCCACGGGCTCTCAGCGAAGAGATGGAAGCTGTGAGAATATTGTAGTGAAAAATCTTACCTTACAACTAATTCCCTGTCCTTAGCCAATACCTTGCTTGCCATCTTTTTTCCAACCGCTGGTCTCCTCTAGTGATCGCGGCAAACCAAGCACATGGAGGCAAGATCTCGGAGACCAAGGTGGAATGGCATTTCCAGAGGTTCGGCCAAGTTGTATTCGCCAAGACCGTGGCTAACTCCGGTTAAGCCACAAATCTCCTTCCAGCACACAACACCTTTGTCACATGAACAACACCCGTGGCTTTCGTCCTCATCACTTGACCCATCGTCTATGCTCTGCGATTCCTCCTTCAACCATCCGTTTAAATCCTCATCGCCCGATCTGTTCCCTGTAACTTCCAAACTAGTTCCACTCCAAATTACGGAAGCAGACACGTTCAACTGCAGGTGGCTGAAGGCGAATGGTACAGTATGCGATGAACTCGTTTCGGAATCGACTTTGATGGGGCATCTTGCGAATGCTCACGGCGTCAGGAATTTATCACACCATTGTAGCGCCCCTTCATCCCCTGATCTGCTTTCTGCAACTCCAGAACCAGTTCCGACCACAAAGACGGTGGACGCCTTCAAGGGGAACGGCAAAACGCGGAGCAGCGAGATAAAGCGTGCGTTTTCCAGCCCCCGACGTCGCTCCAATTTTACCAGCTTGCCGAATCCGCGCCGGTCGTTCCTCATGGATGGGGACGAACCTGTTCCGAGCTTGTATTTGCCCGGGAATACTCACAGCGGCGGCTATTGTGCCCCTCCATTGTTTTCTGCGACCCCCGAACCAGACGCCTTCAACTGCCAGTGGGTGATGGAGAACAGCACAACATGTGATAAACTTATTTCGATATCGTCTTTACCCGGGCACCTCGCCACTCACGGCGTCAAGAATTTGTCACGCGACTATAAAGTCTCCTGCGGATGGTCGGAATGCCAAGTCTGTAAGAAGCGCATGAGCCACAAAAACATTGTACGCCACGTTCGCGAGTGACATTTAGGTTTGAGCCGTCGCGCTCGCAAGCAAAGAGAAGAGGTCCGGGCTGAGGATGCACTCGCAGTCCGCAAACGACCCGCTATTTCAAGGTGAAGTATTCATGTCCCTGTTTCACGATTAGCGACCGATGCCCTGTCACAGCGAACACGCCAAGTTGAAGGTATTGTCTTCTGGTTTGGCGCGCGTCGCTTGTCTGACCTTCATGGACAGAAGAGAAGGCTCGTTTGATTTGTTGCCGTGATGAAACCCAGTGAAGGAAGACTGCAGCGCAATCACCATGGATCGCAGCACTGAGATTTTGAATTCCGGACAACACTACCCTTATGGTTTATGAGAGCTCTAGCAATGTGTTACGTCTGATAGATACAGAGAGAACGATCCGAGACTGATGACATGTACCAAAAGGAAACCCCACGAGGACAGATCCAAGAGTCGAGGAAAAATAAGATTATGTAAAAAGACGGGAGTGAGAAAGCGTTTGTTTGTACTGTACACATTTACACGGACGAGATAAAGAGAAAGAGAAAGGTCAAAGGACGAGGCGACGAAAGATGCTGCGCGGGGGTTCGTGCCCCGCGCCTAGCCCACGAGGTCCGCGGCGAGGGTATATGGGAGGTGAAAAAGAGACGACGGGTCGTCATGAAGATGTGGATATGTACAGATGAGGAACATGCGTCATGTTATTTGGAAACCCGACGGCAGCGACCCCGGAGCACGACTAGACGCGCACCGCCGTCGGCGTCGCCTGATCAAACGGAAACCGCTCAGGGACGTCCCGCACGTGCGACGAGAAACTCGGCGGGGGCGACTGCGACAAGAAATAATGGTCGATCCCCGAGGTCGACTGCGACCGTGGAAGCGTGTCCGACGCTTGCACCGCCGAGTCTCCGCCCGTGTAGAAACAGAACCTGAGCCAAAAAAAAACCAGAGGGTCAGCCGTCCAGCCGCGCGCGTGACGACGGAGCACGGACGCACCGATCGAGAAATTGCTTGTAGCTCGTGTCGTTGCGCGGGAGCTCGGAGCCGGGGGACAAGAGCGGCGTACAGGACGAGTCGGTCGACCGACTCGACTGCGACGCCTCGTAGGGCGTCGACGCATCGCTCCCCCCGTCCCCGTCCCTGTCCCCGTTCGCGACCGCGGCGATCTGTATCGACAACGAAGGCTTGGCCGCCCCCTGCTTCTCACCGATGAGCGGGAACGACCGCGTCCTCGGCAACGCCGCGGCACTGTTCGTCGCGTCGAACTTGAGCGGCGATCCGGGAGGTGTCCTCCGCACCTGCGGCGACTCCGTGACCCTCTCTGCGAACGTGCGTCGGTGGTTGCGCTCCCGGCCGTCTTGTACGCGGGCCGGCGTGGGACTCTCTGGCAGGGTCGGCTTCGTCTCGGTGCGCGCCACCGGTGGGGGCGTGCTGTCCACCTCGTCCCGCAGTGACGCCAACGAGAGTGAGGGCAGCCGGGATCGCGGGGGATCCGTCTTCTCGCCCACGTCGGCCTTGGACGCCTGGGACCACGGCGCAGCAGTTGGGCCGGCAGTGACCGGGACGCCAGGTGGAGGCGCGCGAGTGCGAATAGCGGAAGACGATGTATTCTTCAGCGTCTTGTATGCCGAGGCGAAGTCATATCTGGAAGACAGCGGCTTCGCAAAAGAAGCATACTGGTGATCGGCGCTGAAGGATCGGCCAAGCCGATAAGGCGTGACGGGGATGGGCGCGGATCTCGTCTTCGCGAGGCCTTCCAACTTGGAGTTGAGGTCTTTAAGGCTCGCGTCGTCGACGGCGCTCGACGACTCCAGCGGGCTCTCGAGCACGAACTTGACGTGATAGTTCTTTCCCGCGTTGTTGTCCCAGTACTCCCGCCCCGCCACCGTGTACCGCAACGCGACGACGATCGTCTTCTCCTCGATCCGCGACCAGATGTCGTGTAAGCGAATGGTGAACGAGAACATGTCAAAAGCACCGTCCTCGATCGATCTCTCATACCGCGCCGTGACCTCGCTCGTCGTTTGCCACCAGTCCAGCGTGAAACGAACCGCCAACCACTTTTCGTACGCGATGTTGCGCACGCGCACGTTGCCCGTGACCGTACGCTGGTCCTGGGAAAGGACCAGCTCCTGCAGTGCGACGTGTTCCTCCTTTCGGGAAGATGACGGCATGTTGGGAAGGAGCATCCTGACACGTTTGTCGTTGCGGTTGGCATCCCCATAGATGAACGATGGGAACTCATCGCCGCTCGTATCGCTGGTCGGACTGCCGTCTCTCGACACCGCCAGCGGCTTCTGCTCCGCCAAGAATAGCTTGACGTGCTCCAGCTTGGAGTCGAAGTGCACGGCCTTGTGGGTGGGCGTAGCGGGCTCGCTCTTGGCAAACGTGCCGTTCGTGACGACGTGGAGTTCAGGCCGCCGAGAGCTTTTGAGAGACGACTTGACCGGCTGACCCGACTTCTTCCGGACAGTCTGCGGTGATTGATTGGCGCTGGGCGTGCCTGCCACTAGGCGAGGCGTGACGTTAGAGTCCGAAGCGTGACGAACGTGCTTCCCGGTTGATCCTTCCAGCCTCAATCTGCCGACCTTACAGAACGGTCTGAGCGCGGGATACGGCCGCACCGTGTCTTCCTCGTCGGACGGATCATACAGCGGAGTCTGCTTCTTTGTCTCTAGGTCCGAGGATAGACGACCGTGGTGCTTTGATTTGATGGGTGTGGAAGCCGGCGAGACATGATTAAAAATATCCAGAGCGTCGACAGCGATAGAGCGCTGAGAAGCGCCACGCTTTGAACGAGGGACAATGGTAGGAGGTATTTCGTCCGAGTGCGTGGAGGAAGAGGAACTGGAACCAGAGTCGTAGCGGACAAACGTCGCAGAACGAGTCTGCAGGGCGTCGTCGGCGTTGTCAGAGAGCTCCGAGGTATTCGAGTCCGATGTGTCCGAAAAGGTGAGGGGAGGGCTCGAGCGTGTGCTTCTGCATGGCACGTGGGGATGTGAGCCAGTTGTAGCGTTGGAAGGTGGCATATAGGTGGAGCCAAGACTGGGGAATGGGATAACGGACGTGTCCGTCATGCAAATCGTCGTAGAGGACATGTCGAGACGCGATGGATCGAGCTGACAGGGCCATGTCGGTGGATAACAAATCGGTAAAACGGGGTCGCTTACCTGTATCGAGTATTCAGAAGAAGACCAAGAATGACATGGAGCAAGGTGCAGAGATATGTCGACGGGCGGGACTGACGTCAAAAGTTCGAATTTGGACTAGGCCGAGTGAGACAAAAGGACAGACGCGCCGTCTGCGAAAGGACGCACGCAGATGTGAGGAAATGGTTTATGTAGATGCCGGCGAGAACGTCGTCGCGACGAGGATTGATATATTACTGTGACAAACTGTCAGCCATGTAACACCCGGCCCCGACAGGCCAGGGACAATACCAGGTATCCGTTGAGGCCGGGGACACTAGACGAGTCGTGAAGAAAAGAGAACGTGAAGAGAGACGCGCTGCACTGGGGCGAGCAGGGCGCGGGTGGACTGAGTCGGACGACGGTCGAGGACACAAATTTGAAGTATTTGTCATTTTGAGTGGAGCACGTATCGGCATAGCCACCGAAGAGATTTGCCTTTTCGGGGGTATGTGCTATCAAACTGAACACGCCGTCAACTCGAATAGCGACTCGCCTTATCGTTCGTTCAGATTCGCCGTCCACGCTCCCATGCTACTGAGAAGGCGGACGGTTCTTTTGTGCACTGCTGGAACAAGTAGAACCAGCAGGTCCAGCTTCGAGAGGGCCACTGGTAATCACGCGTCGTGTATCACCGCAGATGACGACTTACGTACTATTCATTGCGGCGTTGATGATACCTGATGACCACGAGAGAGCAGTCGGTGAGTAATCCTTATCATGACGTTTGCAATGATTTCCGTGCAAGAAGATCATCGGGATTCTCGAATTCCGGAGCAACCCGAAAGCCAGTTCGAAATTCGAGTCGGCCGTCGCCGTTCCTTTGCTGAGAACCCCGCTGTGCGTTCAGTAGGCCACGTCGACGGACGTCGGTGTGTTTCAGAGCAAAGATGCACTGCCCAACTTGTGCCGGGAACAGGCGAGTACGTCACGATCTAGCCCGCAGGAGATGAGTCGAATGCTGCGGCTTGATGCAATCTCGACCACTGTCTCTCACGAATCAGGATATCCAGCATCCTCGACAATGCATACCTGGAGTAACGCATTGATCCTGTGTCAGTGATGACAAGAAGCAGCCAAGCATGTCACATTTTTAGTTACCAATCCGCTCGAGCGTTTGCTGGATAGGCGCCGTCGCACCTTTTACTCGCGGAAGTAAGGAAGCTTCGTCGAGAACAGCGCGTTGAATTGCTGCCATGGAGTGTTTTAAACCGGAGAAAAGGGTGCTCATCGCAGGCCATTCTAACGCCGGCCAAGTACTGGGCAACACGGAACCGGGAGTCCGTGGAATTGAACGTTGCGTCCCCCATTCCATTTCGTCGAGACAAGGGGCGAGATCAGCATGAACGAGCGTAGCACGCAGTCCAGACGACAGCCTGTTGAGATGAAACCATCGGTCATATGGTTCAGTCGCCGGGTCCTGTCCATGGAACATCTGTGGGAGTGCGGCGGTTATTGTCGTCACTCAATATAAGAGGGGCGCAAGGCTCGAAACGCCCTGTAGACCTAGGCTCCACCATACGTCCACGCACTTTGCGCTCGTTCCGCATCTGCCCGGGCCACATTGATAGGCTCACATCGTGGACGTGGACCATCACTACTCATCCCGCCGACCACTAACTCCGCCTATCTCCGCTTGAAATCCCGCCCTACATGCCGAACATAACCGCCACGTAGTCCGGGCTTCACGCTCAACCAGAAGCGTCCCACTGACCAGCCCATCTCCGGTTCTACCTCTTACTCGATGGCCCCCACCGCCGGCGACTCCGAGCTCGAGTACCTCAAAGGTCTCGTCGCTCAACTGAACGACAAGATTCGCGTGCTCGAGGAGCGGGCCAAGCCCCTACCGCCCAAGACGCCCGCCCAGCAGCTCCGCGCCATTCTCATCGGTCCCCCCGGCTCCGGTACGTCCGTTTCGTGCGCCCCGTCCGCTGGTGTCCGCCATCGCCCGTGCCACGACTGACGCGCGCCCGACTCGGACAGGCAAGGGTACCCAAGCCCCCCGGATACGCGACGAGTTCTGCGTGTGCCACCTCGCGACGGGCGACATGCTCCGCGACCAAATCGCCCAAAATACCGAGCTCGGTCGAAAGGCCAAAAAAGTGATGGACGCGGGCGAGCTCGTCGGGGACGACGTCATAGTCGGCATGATCAAGGACCAGCTCGAGAACAATGCCACGTGCAAGAACGGGTGCGTCTCCCTCCCCCCCTCGTCCCTCGCTCGCTCTGACGTTTGCGCGGTCAGGTTCGTCTTGGACGGGTTCCCCCGCACGATCCCACAGGCTGAAAAGCTCGACGCGATGCTCGAGCGACGTCGCGAGTCGTTGGACAATGTGGTGCAGCTCGAGATCGACGACCAGCTTCTCATCTCGCGCATCACTGGTCGTCTCATTCACCTCGCCAGCGGTAGGTCGTATCACAGAGAGTTCAAGTGCGTCTCCCACTTTTTTCCCGCTTGACGTGTTCGTCTCAATGGGGTCGCGTAGCCCCCCCAAGAAGCCCATGACGGACGACGTCACGGGTGAACCGCTGGTTCAGCGTTCAGACGACAACGTGGAGACGTTCACGAAGCGTCTCACGACGTACCACAAGCAGACCGGGCCCGTCGTCGACTATTACCGCCAAAAGGGCTTGTGGTCTCCCATCGACGCCGCCCAGAGCCCCAACGTGGTGTGGGAAAACATGGCCAAGATCTTCAAAAAGTCCAGCTCGTAGTCGGCGTCCCTGCTTGACTACTCGCTCGACTGCTCGCGCACCCTTCGTCGTAGATCTCTCATGTATATGCTCCATAGACTCTTAGACTGAAGCTCGCACGCAGCTACGCCTTCGATGAAATTAGCGCAAACTGTTAGTGGTGTCTAGTACAGGTATGTGCGCAAAGTTGCATGCCGCGTCACAGCAGGGCAACCGCAATTTTTCTGGGCCGACGACAGCCGACGTTCTCATGGTCGCTTACTCAGATTTTATGTTCTTCACGTTTTTTCTCTCACCCTTGACGTCACCTGCGAGCCAGAGCGCGGAAAACACAAAGAAGCCGACAGAGGTGCTGATGGCGCCCGCGTAATAGGGCCAGGCAGCGCTCAAGAAGCGAGGGTACTGGTCATGCCTGGGTGGAACGACGGGTACGGTCGTCGAGGCGTGCAAGAACGTGTAGCTACGGGACGAGCGATGAGCAGCGCGTGATTCCCCACAAGGACGACACGCACCCGGACCTCCGCCAACCGACGACGAACTTGAAGACGCCGTGTCTGTCCGGCGCGCGGAACTGGACTTGGTATTTCCCGGGCTCGCCGGGGACGGGAGGCAGCGCGGTCCGCACGTGTGGGTCGAGCATGGTGAACTCGAGCTGCAGGTCCGCGAGACCGTCGTACGGCTTCCAGGTCGACGTCTGCGGGTCGTACGCAGACACGTACGCCGCATAGACCTATGAACCGTGAGCCCCCCCCATCGACGAAAAAAAAGGAAAACAGACGCACGATCTCGTCGTTGACGGTGTACGTCTCTGGGGCGTCGTTCTCGCCGACGCGATGGTGCTCCGTGCGGTCGACGCGGAGGACCATCGACTCTTGCAGGGCCCACGCGGCCACGTCCCGTGCGAGCTGGGCGTTGCCAGAGGGCATGCCGTCTGGGAGCGGCTTACGCGCGTATGCGTCGCTGAAGAGGTCGACGCTGCCCGTAAAGACGACGCGCGCGTTATTGGTCGTCTGAAAGCCGGTGACGAGGCCAAGGTGACTGCCCGCCCAGAGGCCCTCGCCAGCCTTGTCAGCGGCGTCTACAAGGGCGCCGGCGCCTGCGTCGTCTGTGGAGTCCGCTGCGAAGCTGGTCGAGGGTGCGCGGAGGATGGGGACGAGGTAGGGGCTGTTGCCGAGGGCGTGGGGGACGCCGGAGAACCAGACGGGCGGGGTGCCTGTGGTCAGGATGGGGGACTTGGAGACGGGGACGGGGACGAGGGTCGCGGGTTCGTCGCGCTTGGGGTGGTGGGAGACGAGGGGCGTCCCCGGGGGAGGCGGGATGAGGGAGAACTCAGCCGCGAGGGAGGAGAGCGGGGTTTGTTTCGGAGAGAGGGTGAGGATGAGGTTGGTGTGTTCCGAAAGGAGGCCGACGAGGGACTGTGGGGTGACATCTGGCGCGTACGCTGCAGAGCGGGTCGGTCAGACGGCTGGGGCTATCGTGGTCAGACTCACACTTTGTTTCGGGGGTGAAGAGGACGATGTGGGCGTAGTCGGGCACGCCGTACGTGGAAAGGGCCGGACTGGTGTCCTTTGGTGCACGGAACGTCAAGTCATAGCCTCGTTCTGGGAGCGGGTGAGCAACGGAGACGGGGACCATCTGGGTCACGACTCACGCTCGAGACCGTTGAAGAAGACGGAATAATTGGCTCTGTCCAAGGACGGGTCGAGCAGGACAAGGACCTTGTCGCCAGAGCTGGACTTTGCGAGGGCGGCGGCGAAGAAGCCCACCAGCGCTGCTCTGAGAACGCGCATTGCTTGACACCACCCGTCGACTTCCACGTCAATCTCGCTCGATCTCTTGTTGTGTCTTGTTGTCCAACAGCCTCGGCACGTGACTAGCGTACTACCGGCGAACACTCACTGTAGCAACGTCGAACGGGCGAACGGACACGCGTCGGACACACACACACCTGGGTCGCGCTGGTCGCTGCGCTGAATCGGCTGGGTTGCTGTGGATGGAGAAGGAACGGCGCGACCGTATGTGATGTGGCTGTGTTGTGTTATTGTTCCCACGACTCACGTGACTACATAAGTGGACCGAGGTCAACTGTCTTTCGCCGACGTTTGCAAGAGTGAGTCAGTGCAGACGAGCGAGACCAAGATTCGAACAGGATGGACGACTCTACCAGCGAGTCGTCGTCTCAAATGCAGTCGCCCCCTGTTACATCCGTCCTCGGTGTAAAGGGAGCACTTCGCTTTCGACGCCATGGCGCAAGTCAGAAGGCCCACGTCGTCCTCAGGCGTGTAGAGATCGCCGAAGACTCCCCCTACTCTCACCAGAGGGGCCCCGTCGCTTACTTCAGTCTCTTCGCACAGAAGAGAATCGAGGTCAAGCCCGGCAAGGAGATCCTCCTCTCCGTGGCCTCAGAGGACGGCTCCTTCACTGACCAGGCCGTCATCTTCGAAGGCGACCTCTGCGCCCTCTCCGACTCAAACTCGGAGGAAGAGGAAGAGGTCGAAAAACAGATCGCTCACGACGATACCTTCTCTGACCCTCCCGCCGTCTCTCACATCATTCCCCCCAAGATGCGCAGAACGTGGACAAGACAGCACGACCAGGTGAGCTCCGTCGAAGGTGAGCATGCCACACATCCATCCGCCATCTAGCCCATCCGAGCGTTCGGTATGTCGCTCTTAGATTCGTTCCTCCCACCGACAACGACGCACGTCTCCGTCGGGGTACAAGTCCAGCCGACTTTGTCTGTGAGTGCTGTCCAGGTAGTCCCTCCTGCCGTCCCTGCACAGGAGAGCATGCCCCCTCCGTCCCTTGAAATTCCCGGTGCGCCCTCAGCTCCCGTGAAAGAACCTGTGCATCCAGACACGTCGCGAAATTTGATCCCTCCGTCTGACAAACGACCAGTGAGTACATTGCATGCCACCACAGATCTCTCTCTCAGCCGTCGTAGATACCGCATGATGATCGTTCCAAGAGTCTCTCGCCAATGAGCATAGGCTCAACCCCGAGCACTCCCCCCGAATCCCCCCTCCTCACACAGACGCCGTCCTCCCCCTACGATGCCACAGCCACACCTACAAAGCCGTCTGAATGTAAAACGCCGTCTACAGCATCTACCACACGGCAAGCGCCTGCCGACAAATTGGAAGTGGCAGGGAGCCATACAGAGAACGCCGCTAGCAGGACGTCCCAGATCAGCCCCATATCCTCCGACACGGCCGACATGGACCTCCAGTCCCAGTCGTCACCGTCGTCACAATTTTCCATTTCCTCTGATGATATCCCAGGATTCATCACCGGGGCTGCTTCTCGCCGCGGTCGTCCTCCATCACCTCTCGTACTCCCCGTAGCGCCCCTCAAGTCTGGTGCAGCTCAGACGCCGGTGCTACCGTCGGTTCAGACCGTCATAGCCTCCCCCGCGTCGACGGTGGCGACAATCGGAGCGCCTTTTGCAGTAGAGACTGTTTCCGAGAAGCTTGAAACCACGCCTCCCGTTGGAAAGACAGCGTCCAAGCGCCCACCTATCAAAAACCCGTTTGTGTCGGGCGGCTTTGTCACGCTTGCGGACGTCGTGGGGCCAAAGGACTCGGTGACCACGAAGGACTCTACCGAAGACTCGACTGTCGCTGATAAAGCCGGACAGTCTAGTCCAGTCGAGGCAATACCCATCAAGACAGAACCGGCTGTGCTCGAAGCCCTTCCTCCACCCAAGGCGTCTCCTGACCCGCAGCCGTCCAGGTTGCCCGTTCAGGACAAAAGAATTCCTTTGTCTATGAACCAGTCGTTCTCGATCCCCCCACCTCGTCCACCCCCAGCGCCCTACACGTTACCATCCAGATCATCAGACCCTGGCAGGACACATCCAGGTAAATCAGGGAAGACCGGGTATCAGCCTGTCACGTCAGCCAACGACCCACGGCTATCATTCACGTCGACTGGTTCGATTTCCAATCCTCTCGGTATCCGTCCCTCGAGGGATCCACCACCACATAAAGCTCCTCGAAAGTCGCCCAAGTCGGGTCCCAAAAGGAAGGTCGTCGTCGGGAGTGGCTGGCCGCACAACAGGCAAGCGAACGGACACGCGGCGACGGGACCAAACGCGATAAGCGTCTCACCGCGCGTCCCAAAAAATTCCCTTCCGGCCGCACGCCCGCTGACGCCAGAAAGCACGCGGTCATCAACGACACCACCTGGCCTGTCCGGCCTTGCGCCGTATTCGTCGCCGTCTCCGCCTGGATTCTTGCATGGCTCGTCGGCTCCCAAGTCGAATGCGTCCGCGGACCAGGGTAAGTTCGGGACGTTCACCCAGTCCGTAAGTTCGACGCCGCAAATCAAACGTGGTGAGTTTCCCCTCGCGGCGATACTCCTCTCGGTTTTGACAGCGACGTGCAGAGATCAACGAGTGGGGGAGCCCGTCGCTGTCACAGTCACCCATCAGCGTCTCGCCAAACGTTACCATGCAAGCCCCTCGACCCGTCGTCCCCCAGACCACCGCTTCCACCGTTCTCCAATTCACGCCTCAGTCACATGGATCGATAGGGTCCAACAGCTCGACGCCCTCGCGCGACACCAAAGGGAAGAAGCGCGCGCTGGCGTCCGACGCAGATACAGACGCCGAGAACGCTCGTCCGCGCAAACGCGCCGCCGCATGGCCGAGCCACGACCCGGCGTACACGGCGCAGCTCGAGAGCGACGAAGACGCGGGCGTCAGCTACCTCGCGTTCAGCTCGGACGGGCAACGGTTAGCGGTGATCTGCAACGACCGCACGATTCGAATATGGAACGTGGCGAGCAGGGTGGAGACGGCTCGGCTAGGGCAGAACGCGCAGATCATGGCGGTCGCGTGGATGTCGGACGACATGGGGGTCATTTCGTTGGGACAGGACGGGGTGATCAGCAAGTGGACGCGTACGGTAGGTCGTCGTC
The DNA here is from genome assembly GCA_038090115.1 of Strobilomyces echinocephalus. Taxonomy (NCBI): domain Eukaryota; kingdom Fungi; phylum Basidiomycota; class Agaricomycetes; order Boletales; family Boletaceae; genus Strobilomyces; species Strobilomyces echinocephalus. The sequence continues at coordinate 3,765 of JBBPMC010000504.1, read as the reverse complement.
TGCTTTCGGTGCGTTGCGGGGCGCCCCTGACGCGCGCGTGCGACAGAATCAAAATCATTGGCAATGGGCCAAGTTGTTGGACGCCGGCAAGGAAGACTCGGTGTGTTTCGCATACAGGCGCGACAGAATCGCCGTCGCGTTCCCACGGTTGGGGGTCAAAGTCTGGATATGGATCAAAGGTCGGTGGATTCGGTGAACCCGGGATACTACGTTTCAACGACAGGCACAGGCACATGGCAACCCCAGCGGTCGATTCTGCGGCAGAACGTGACGTCCATTCAGTTTGTCGAGGACGGCGAGGCGTTGATCGGAGGGACGAGCGACGGCGTCTTGTATCTCATTTCCGCTCGCGCACGTTGGACGTTGGGCTGACGAAAGCGTTTCAGGTGGTATTGTCAGGTACCGAACGGGACGCTGCGCGCGTACGCCTTTCTCAAGGCCAAAGTGTGAGCTGTTCGCGTCTCAGGCACCGCGACGGGGAGCTGAGGAAACCACCACAGACACCACTTGGACGTCAACGGGCCAGGGACGCACGCGCTCGTGTCCCAGGCGGGCGGACGCGCACATCTGGTGGGAATCCAACAGACGGACCACAAGGGCAAGATCGAGCAAGTGTATACTGCCCCTGGCGACGCGGCGAGCGAACAACGGCAGAACTTTGGCGCCATGTTCGCGAGCGGGTGCAAGACGGTCTTGTTCGGGACGACCGAGGGCAGTCTGTTGGTGTGGGACAGGTCCAAGGGGGACGTGATCTGCGGGTTGGATCACGGCGAACGTGAGTCGTTCATTTCGGTTCCCGTCGTGCGCGCGCGTGAGCTGACGGGCGACCCGTAGCCGAGCAAGTGCAAGCGGTCGCGGTACGTCGGCGATGTTTTATTTATGGGCGTCTCTGCTCGGCTGACCGGCGCGTGTTTCAGTGTATCGAGCGTGGTTCGCAGGCGTCCATCGTGACGGGCACGAAGCGTGGCGTTTTGTCTTGGTGGATACCTCCTTTACCGGAGTCGTGATATGTGCGACCAGTCTTTTTTTTTTCCCTGACCCGCCGCAGATCTGACCTCGGTCGAGCAGATCGTCGTTTGTTATACAAGATCTTGCATACTGCTAAAGCACAGCGCCGTAATGTGGACCATGTGTGAGAAGGATATGCACTGTATCAGTATCGCACAATCCTCGTTTCTTCTTTTCGCTACGTTATGAGCATGCACGCACACACACTACTTAATAACGTCTGTAGGCGTAGTAGTACTACGGTAGTACGAAACGCGCATTGGTTCCGTGGTGAGGGGGTTGTTTGGACGTATTTGTGTTGCTTAGGGCCGGTTCGTGTCGCGAATGATGAAAGCGACTTTCGTGTCGAGGCCAGAGTCACACCCCGCTCGTCGTTGCCAACGTCGACCTCGCAACTCTCTCGTACTAGGTACGCTCGTTTTTCGTGTCCCCCTCGTGGCTAGCAGCGTCGACGACTGACCGGACCGGTTTTTTTCGTTCCGAACACCCAGGAACCAAGCGAGTTCGCCCTAGTTTGCACCTTATCACAACCCTGACAAGCTCGCGCTCCATTTCGCCTGGTGAGTCGTCTATCCCCACGCAGACGGTGAGAGAAGAGGAGGTAGGGGGGGAGAAGGTCCGGTTCTTCCAACCGGCACAGCCTTGACATGCGTTGGTCGTGCTGGTGCCATGCGGAGACGTCGCCCCCCCAAAAGCGGGGGTGTGTGGTCTCGTGCGTCGTGTCGTTCCGCGTCGCGTTGATCTGACTTGGCACCTCTTTTTTTTTTTTCTTCTTCGTCGCTCTCCGTTCGACAAGCTCCGTGACGACTTCCTCATGCAAACCATCAAGTGCGTCGTAGTGGGCGACGGTGCCGTCGGCAAGGTGCGTCGCGGAGAAGGGGGATGTGTGGACGAAAAAAAAAGGCCACGCGAGCCGCGAGCGAGGGGGTTGCTGACGGTCGCGACAGACGTGTCTCTTGATATCGTACACCACCAACAAGTTTCCGAGCGAGTATGTTCCGACCGTGCGTTTGGTCTCTCTCTCTCGTCGTTGGTCGTTCGTCGGAGCGAGCTCGCGTGTCTCCCCTCTCTAGGTCTTTGACAATTACGCCGTGACGGTCATGATCGGCGAAGATCCGTATACGCTCGGGTTGTTCGACACTGCGGGTGCGTCCGTCTCGAGTCGCGCCTATGCGCGCGCGTGGGGGGGCTTTTTTCGTTGAATGACGTCGTGGTCGTGTAGGTCAAGAAGACTATGACAGACTCCGTCCGCTGTCGTACCCTCAAACGGACGTCTTTCTGGTGTGTTTCAGCGTCACCTCGCCCGCGTCGTTCGAGAACGTCAAGGAGAAGTGGTTCCCCGAGGTGCATCATCACTGTCCTGGGGTGCCGTGTCTCATCGTGGGCACCCAAATCGACTTGAGGGACGACGGTCAGGTGATCGAGAAGCTCGCCCGACAGAAGCAGAGACCGGTGACGAGCGAACTGGGGGAGCGCCTCGCGAGGGAACTCGGGGCGGTGAAGTACGTCGAGTGTTCGGCTCTGACGCAGAAGGGCCTGAAGAACGTGTTCGACGAGGTGCGTCGGTGCTTCTCCCGAGTCTGCTTGGCAGGGTCGAACGTTGGATATTGACGCCGCGGTCGAACCCGACAGGCCATCGTCGCTGCTCTTGAACCACCCGTGTCCAAGAAGCCACATCGATGTGTCGTCGTCTAATGTAGCGCGCGCTCTCTCTCTCTCGAGGGAGAACGTCTCGATCGATATCTTTGATCACTTAACGACCTTTTTTTTTTTCTTCCTTTGACCTTTCTACGCCCGTCTTTCTGCCTCATATATCCTTGACGTTTCTGTTGAGCTCATTGGTGTCCTCTCCCCCTTTTGTCGCGTCATACTGCGCTCATGATCCCTTTTTACCCGACCTCGATGTTCTTTTTCGACCCCCGAGTATGGCTTGCATGAGTACATTCCGCCGGAGGGGCGTGTAGTCGTTGTCTAGAACCGAAACTGCAACCTAATCTTGGTTTTTCGTTTCTTCTCGGGCCCCTTGCGGAGATGAGAGGACGCAACACGCGGACGATTTCGTTGGGCAAGAGCAAGTACAGGAACGACGTAGACGTAGACGGTATATTCCCTCATCATAACAGGCATCGCCTTGTCTAGCGTAGTAAAGGGGGGCGAATCTCTGCGTGGTTCCGCAAGAAGTTTTTCTTACGAGAGCGACGTCTCCGGAGGCTGCGAGGGGTAATCGAGGTACGAAAAACAAAAAAAGGGGGGACAGAGTGAGAACGAGGAACGCGAGATGGGGGGAGTGAGACGTACGATCCCGCGGGATTCAAAGGCGAGCCAATCGCCCGTGCCCGTCGGTAGGAGGCCCATCGAGCGGCATTTCCAAAGACCGACGACGAGGGTGAGGAGGTTGCAGAGCACGTAGACGAGTTTCTGGAGGGGGAGGGAGGTCGCGGCGGACGTGGGTGCAAAGGGGGTGAACGCTGTGGTCGGGGTCGTGGGTCAGCCCCACAAAAAAGTCGAAGAGGAACGTACCGGCGTGCATCCCGACGACGTTACGCACGGGACCGACGAGAAGCATGAGGACGATGCCCATGGAAAAGATCTGCACGCCGCCGCCGGACATGTAGAGCATCAGGGCTTGCATCGGGAGGGACTTTGCGGGGCTTATGGCGAGGTCCCAGGCGCGGCGGTCTTTGAGGGCTGCGTAGGATGTCGCGGCGGCTTTGGCTTTGGCTGGGGTGCGGGCCTGCTCGGGAGGGTGGGGTGGGG
>JBBPMC010000503.1:0-21291 GCA_038090115.1 Strobilomyces echinocephalus | reverse complement strand
GGAGTAGGCACGTCTTGAGCGCGGGAACCAGGGCTGGGCTGGCAGCGCGGTGCGACGACCCAACGCAGGTTGGTCGCTAATTGGGTGAAGGTGGGTGGGGAGGAAGGAGCTTCCTGCTCGGTGACTACTAAGACCAGTGGCACGAGGACCACTCCCACAGACCAGCCGGGCGCGCCACGCGCTTTGTCGTACCCATGCGGCACCACACGGAAACCATTTCCGTGTGGATCCGGTCCCTCGCCATGCACAAGGCATTCGATGAGCGACACAGAGAGGGAATAATGTGCACTGGAAATTGAGTTATGTTAGCACATTACTCCCATGTTTTGTGATCGTTCGCGAGAAACAGCTAGCATGCGTGCATTCGGAAATGTACACGGAGGTCGCGAATATACAAACCTATTCAAACTTGGCTTCAGACGTTGTCCGGGCACCGCGCACAAGGCTCGAGAAGCGTATGTATGTTCAGACGTGTCGAACATTCTTCCAAGGTTTTCCGCAAGGGGAGTAGCGTCATGGGGTGACAAAGCGAGCTGCCGAATGTTACAAGTAATGCCTGTCAAAACGTGCACCTCGAGGGAAAAGGAGACTGGGAAGACGGTGTGCAAACTGATGAGGTGAAGACCTTCCGACCTTCTTACGACGACACCATCCTGGTCCCCACTTATGCCAAGCTGTGCGACGTCATCGACAGATATCAGCGGCACGCCACTACGTAGGTGATCTAATCAATAGAGCAATTCCAATGACGATCAAGCACGGGCTCTTAGGACATTACCGTCCAAGTTCACTTCTCCTATCTGAGCCCCCAGTCCGACGTCCGTGGGCGTGTTTCTTAACGTGTGGACTCGGAGTTGTGGTAGTTGTCAGACAGGACAACCTGGACAAGTGCATTATTCGTAATCCGACCGCAAGTTCTTTACTTGCGCGGCGACAGTGCTGTTCGCCTCCTCGACCAATCTTGCATTTAGTTTCGAGTGAGTTTCCCTGCGTTGATGGAAGAAGGTCTTGCTTACATAAACTCGTCACCGCCCGTTCAACTGTTGCGATTATTGCGCATACACGACGACGATGACCCGGACCGTCCAGCGTCGTTCCCATGTTCACCATTGCCGCCGCTGATGTCCAACGCCGCAATGCCAACAGCATGGCACGCACAACGACACGTCGTCCACGTGTGCGGTAGGCTGGTAGCCCGTCCTCGTTTTCATCCTCACGATTTCCGTCGCTCACCTGCCCGTAGATGATGATGGCGACCTCATTGTCAACGTATCACTCCTCCATCATCCCCTTCGAGACGTCCACGCCCACTCTCATTCGTTCCACCCGCTCTCGCCCCCTGCGGCTTTGCAATCGCCATCGTCCGTTCTTGTACGAACCACGGTCCGCGATGGTCAACGGTAAAGATCCAAGCCTCTCGTTGAATGTATGAAGTCATTCGTTAGTTCTCAATCCGCGGTGTTACCTGTGAGCAATCCAACCGGAGGCTGACTGCGTAGATGGCGTGTAATGACCACTGTGTACTCCTGCTCTGCTGAGAGCACACGATGGTCACCACTCGTCATCATGTCCACACCCGATGTCGACGACCCACCATCCGCCGTGGCAATGTCGCTGCAGAATAAGCCGGGGACCCAAGATGGGCTCTATGAGGCCGTCATCGAGGGCAGAACAGGCTCCATGTCTCGTAAGGGGTAGGATTTCCAGGACGCATCAAAGATCCAACCTCAAGTACGTTGGAAAGGGGCCAGATCCAGGGAACCAGGGGCAGCACTCCGCGCTATGGATGCAGACTACGACATGCGACTACCTACGAGGGCGCCAGCCACCGCGCCAGGACCCCTGACACAGCTCGGAGGGACTCCGCCGTAGCCGAAGCCTGGGCCCCAGCCCTCTACCACAACGTCTGGAGCCTTTATTGTTTTTCCATTGAATCACGTCTTGTTAGTTCGGATGTCCCCCGACTTGCTGACCCCAAGATCACCAAAGATTCATTAATGTCGCAGGAGGAAGTTTTGCATGAAACTTTACCGGAAGTAGTTCGAGCGTGGTATCTGATCCATCTGCCCTACAACTCATCTGTTTCAGTGTGGTCAAGGCATGTTTATTAGTTGACGGAGATGCAAACGAGAGATCTGTAAAGATAACTCTTCTCGTCGAAGGCTGATACATGCAATACAGCATTCCATGTAGATGCTCCGTTGAGAGCTCGGAATTTGACAAGGACTTGAAACGGCCTCCCGTCTCCTGGTATTCGACACGGATTTAGACAGTGGCAATGTCCTTAGTGTCGTTACGGATGCCAAATGGATCCCTCCACGCGTTTCTTGGCCAATGATGGGTCACTGTTATTACGTTGGATCGCGCCAGAGCTTAATCTGACGCTGTGTAAGTGTCGCTCTCCTGAACGTTCCATGGACACTAACTGTGATTGTCCTCACGTTTTTGTAGGTGTTGACCGACGAAAGACAACGACCATGGTCGAAAGTTCGGTAAGACTCGGTCGTTGTGTTATAGTTGGCCAAGTGCAAACTAGGCCGACCGGCATTTCGTGCGACAGACCATTCCTATTAGGATACTTCTGGTTCACCGGTCGGTGCTCACGTTCACTTCCGATACTTGCTTCAACAAGGGTGCGGCTGCACCAACAAACTCGTGTTGATCGTTACGTCACTCCACATCAGCGCCTCGGCCTAGCGACATTCCTTCACGTCTGGCGCAGAGTAATCGGTTCGGCCGCGCGAGAACACCGAGAAACAGCGTGCGTCGCGAAGACCAAGACACTAGAGTTCACGACGCACGCTGTTTCTCGGTGTTGTTCTCACGCGGCTGAACCGGTCATGATTGAGTAATGACGCTTGGTACTGACAAAATAAACATGAATTATGGGAACATGGTTCTGATGTCGAATCCATTTTTCAAATTGCAGAGAGGGGGGGATCTCCGACGAAGCACTTCCACCTGGAGAAATGGTACCTTGAAAGCTTGGCAGCCGACTCGGTGGACCATCTGTTATTGACAAGGACACGGGACTTCTCACCGGCGGAGTCACCGCTAATATATTGTGGATCCGAGCACGGGAGGTCCATGTGTCACTCAATACGGCGATCAGGACCAGTCGACTAGGTAAACATAAACGACAAGGCGCCTTCCTTGGATCGACCTGGATTTTCCGCTGAAACTAAGCGGATCCAGATCCCCAGATCCAAGCATGTGCGCACGGCGTTAACTCGCCTGCGCGGAGACGCGGACGAGCGGTATGGTCGCTTCACAGAATCATAATACCGATATATCTACGAACGTTTCCGACGCGTCTCGTCCCGACAGGCTGTTCGTCCGACACCAGTTCTCTTAACATTGTGTTGGACCGGAAACTCACGGGAAAATTCAACTTGGTCGATCAACTTTCCCTTGATCCTTGTGATGTGGCTGTTTCAACAGAATGCCATAAAGTCCTTCCCATGCAAGGTAATCTTGTGCCACGGGATACCTCTCTCGTGCAAGTTAACTCGCCTTGTCGGTTGTCTTTGCCCATTTCTTTCTTTCCACAATGCACTCTTCATCTGTACTGGCGGGTCTGACCGCCCTGGTGCTTGTTTATGCATTATTCAAGTGCTTCACGCGCCAATCGCTGTCCATGATTCGTGGCCCGAGGTCACCGTCGTTCTACATCGGTAGGATTCATTCCTTGTCTCTGACGCCAAACACTTCCCCGTCGCTCTTTAGGCAACCTGCTCGAGTTATACCAGCGGCCAGCCGGTGAAGCAGACTTTGCGTGGCAAAGTCTGTATGGCAACGTCGTTCGGTTCAAAAGTGTTCTAGGGGTGAGTACATTTACTCTCTGTTCCGTTTTTCGTGCTATTAACTACATTACAATGAACTTCAGGAAGACAGGCTCCTCATCGCCGACCCGAAAGCTCTACAGAAGATACTGAACACGTCGGCTGACAACTATCCAAAGCCATCTAATATTCGCGTCATTTCGCGCATGCTACACGGAAAGGGAATCAACTGGGCTGACGGTAGCTTTCGTTGCTTCATCTCGTCGTTTCGCGTGAAATGATCATATGACAGGCGAGGACCATAAGCGACAAAGAAGCATATTGCTTCCTGGATTCGGCCCGAAAGAGTCGAAAGCATTCTTGCCGATCTTCCAGGATTGTGCGGAATCTATCAGCGTAAGATGGTCAGAAACCATTGGGAGTGGCGACGGTCGAGGCGTCGTCATCAACGTGCTGGATTGGCTCTCGCGAGGAGCATTGGACGCAATAGGACATGGTATGATCGTTGACCATCCCCTCTGACGATCCTGATATTTCCACCAGCTGCATTTGATATCCAATTCGGTACCGTCCAGGATAATCTGCATCCCCTCGCCAAGAAGTACAGAAACTATTTGTCAGTGCCCTCTGACTCTCTTTGGGTTGTCGCGTGATTGTATTTCAGTAATGACATCTTCGGCTTACCTTCGGCAAGCCAAATTTTCATTCAAACAGCCTCGAAGCATGTCCCGATGGGGGTACTCCAATGGATTGCCGAAAATGGGTCAAGCCCCCGGCTAACCCGGGCGCAGGACATGAAAGCCACTACAACCCGTGTTGTAGAACAATTGGTACGGGAGAAGGCTGACGCGCTTTTGCAAGGGAAGGGTAGTCGAGATATCCTCAGCCTCCTCAGTATGTCACCCATATGTTGCTCGTCGCGCTCAGGTTTGTGACACTCTCATAGTCAAGGCCAACATGGATGCAGCCGCGAAGAAAAGACTATCGGACGAAGAGCTGTATGCGCTGATGCGGTGAGTCTTGCTCGCGACTCTGCATCTGGTCCCACCGTTCGAGTTCATGGACGTGTCGTACACAGCACGGTTTTGTTCTCAGGTCACGAGACTACGGCAACTACACTGTCTTGGACGTTATTGGAACTTGCGCGGAACCCGGCCGTTCAGTCGAAGTTGCGAGAGGAGATCAGGAGGACGGAGGGCACTGTATATTCCCGCGGGGATTCACATCTGACAGCTACCGATTTGGAGGGTATGCCTTACTTGAGTGCGGTGATCAAGGTAAAACCTTGTCCCCTCGGTATATGTACGCCGTCTTAACTCCCTTCCGAAGGAAGTTTTACGGCTGCATCCGGCAGAAACCAACACATTGCGTATGGCTGGCCAAGATGACGTGCTTCCGCTTTCTAAGCCCATTTTCACGGAATCCGGCGAAGTGATCAACGACATATACGTTCCGAAAGGCACCGAAATCGTCATATCCATTGCTGCCTATAACCGGTGGGTGACTGCCGTTCGCTAGGACGCCGGAATGGTAACTAAACGTGACGCGACAGAGACAGAGACCTCTGGGGAGACGATGCGCACGAGTTTAACCCAGACCGGTGGCTGAACGGTGCGATGGACGACAGGAAACTGTCCGGGATCGGCGTTTACTCGAACCTGTGCGCTGTTCCTGTTTCAGTTCGGCGTTTCTGAATCTTTTCGCTCACTGTCCTCGCAGACTGACCTTCTTGAGCGGTACTCGGGCATGCGTAGGGTGGCGCTTCGCGTGCGGTCCCGCTTCTTCGTCTCCCAACGAAAAGTATGACTGATTTCCGCTCACAGCCTCGTCGCCATCCAAGCGTTCCTGTCGACGCTGGTTGGCAAGTTCGAATTCGCGATGACGGACAAGGCGGAGCGGATCATCGGACAAACAGTCCTGCTCATGGCGCCGATGGTCGATGGCGAACTTGACCGTGGTGTTCAGATGCCACTGGCCGTGTCGCTGGCCCCGCAGGATTGTGACCTTTGATGGACATGGAACGAAGAGCTGGCGCCATTCTACACGGGACGCTTCGGTAAATTCGCGCTTTAACCCGTCGAAGTGGCAAGAGCGAAGGCACCAAACCATTAGCACGCGAATGGCGCAGGCGAGAGGATCGAATCGCGTTGTTACTTTGTTTAAAAGTCGCTCCATGAGGATAATTGTGACTGAATACTTGGACAGATTTTGGTGTCGTGGACAGAATTTTCATTACTGGTTTTCTTGGTGCTTGGTCGCGTCTTTAGTATCATCTTTGCATAGCTATAGGCTTTACATGTCGCATTTTCCCCCTTCGAACTATTTCCCTCATCCAACTTGGCCCGCGTTGGAGTCCAACATGACCCAGAAACTCAGTCCCGCACTGGCAGATCCCCGAAGCGTTACTGACCATTCCCTCGAAGAGCCCTCATTGATGACGACAACAACCAGATGATCTGTTCGCCCTCATAGAATGGTGCATCTGCGACATCCTACCATTTTCACTCCTCGGCCCCTTGGTAACCTTTGGAACTCTTCCTCCGTTCACGGCAAAATTTCAATGCCCTTTGCCCACTTTCGATACCAACGGCGATCCCGCGGCCCTCTACAACACGAGCAAAGACCGAAGTCCATTTAGCGTTTGCACATCACTAACCTCGCGGCTGTTTGTGCGTCCGGCTCGTCGTTTGTGCGCTCGACATCTCCTCGCGTCCGTTCTCGTGCCTGAGCTGTTCCAGATCACCGGACAGCCGATTGCTGCCGCCGTTTCACCTTCCGGATCGCCAAGCTCGCCCAGAGCTCTCTCCTCCCGGCGGCTGTCGTCGGACGCATTTCTGACACGTTCGGCGGCTCGTGCGATCCGTCCCTGATGACCTCGTGGTGCTTGAGAACAACCCAACGCGACCCCATCGTCAGTGTCGTCGGCGTTATTGCACGGCGAGCGTCGTTTCGACGTGCCCACAGAGTCACCGATCCACCCGTGGGTATGGGAAGAAGGGAAGGGGGTGGCAAGCGAGAAGGCATGGCGAGGGTCGATGTCGAGATGATGGCCAGTGTTGAGGAAGGCGCACGTCGACGATGGGAAGCATTGGCGACGCGACCGACGAAAAGGTCAGACGGCATGCACGATGGCTAGCTGACGAGGGCGATGAGCGCGCGTAAAGAACCAAACAAGACTCTACCTTTCGCCACGACCCAACGGAATGAAACTCACAGAGCTTCGGAGGGAGATGGGATCATGTTGCGATCAGTGACGAGGAACGCACCTGGAACGATACGAATATTGCGTCTAAGCAAGGAGGCAGAAGAAGCTGAAGAAATGCGTTGGAACACGAGTGAAAAGGGTACATGAAGAAACTTGCCTGCAGGAACTCGGGGATGAGGCAATATGTGGGGCACAAAACAACGGAGAACCCCAGTTTGGAATGCCATAAACAAGCACATGGGCGCGATGGACACCCCATGGCAAGATGAACAGCCAAGAAGCTAGATCAAGTCGGGTCATCTGGGGGCCATACTAGGGGACAAGTAGTGTCAAAACGCGACCAGCGAGCGTTGAACGTTGATCGCCCCTTGACGGTGAAGCTAACATGAAGTTAATCTTATAGCACGAAGAACTTGGCCTGGAAGGTTCGAGCGTAATGAATAGGTGGGAGTCCGTAAACTGTACAAATTATCATATTAATTCAGTAGGAGACAAGTCTTCTTCCCTGTCACGGCGGTGGACGTAGCGACGCCCGTCTGACGCCATCGTCAGATCTTACTATGAGCCCCTATCTGACCATGCTTCGTCCACTCGACCTCAACTTGTCCAACACCTCCCTTCAACTACGCACCTCTGCATCCACTCCAACTCGATATCCAGTATCTGCCGGCGACTCGGGACTAACATGCCATACGACACACTACGGGCTGAGAAGGATCAGCCTCAACCACAGCAAGTAATCATAGCCCATGACCCGAGTGGGGATGACTGTATCACACAGCTTGCATATCTCCCCGACGAACGACGCGTCGTGACCGGATCTTCTGACGGAAATGTGAGAATCTGGGACTTGGCAAAAGGAGAGCAGGAAGGAACAGTGATGGAGCACAAATCGGGTATAGCACGCCTTGCCGTGACGCGGGACGGCAGCAAGATCATCAGCAGTAGCCGGGGTGGGGATGTCAAGGTCTGGGACGTCGAATCGCACAAACTTGTCAGAGAATGGACTCACCCGGAGAAGTATCCGGGCATTGCCATCTCGCCAGATGACCGACTCGTCGCAGCTGGCAGGAAAGGGGTGGTCATATACACCATGGAAGGGAGACGAGTCCAAGATACAATCCACGTGGGTGGCGGTGGGTACTCCCTGTGTTTCTCTCCCAACGGGGACAAACTCGCAGGTGCCAGCATTGAAGACGACGTTCTGGTGTATGACGTCAAGAGCGGCGCACTCGTCCTCGGTCCGCTCCAGGGCCACGAAGACACTGTTTGGAGTGTGTTGTGGTCCCGGGACGGCACCAGACTCTTCTCTGGCTCGGAGGACGAAACGATCCGGTGTTGGAACTCCGACTCGGGAGAACAGATCGGATGTTGGACGGGCCACACCGACCCGATATGCTCGCTCTCACTTTCACCCGATGGATCGATCCTCGCGAGCGCGTCTAAGGATAAAACTGTTCGTTTCTTGAATGCGACTTCTGGTTGTCCCCTCCCACAGCATCTACAGCATGACAACTGTGTCGAAGAGGTCTGTTTCTCTCCCTCTGGTCTATCAGTTGCATCAGCACCTTGGGACGGAAACATATACTTCTGGCGGGCACCGGAGAGACAGGTAATAACCCACATCATGATTCTTCACCATCCATGCTCAACCGTCCAATAGAAAACCCCTACTGGCCTCCTTGCGCCGCCCAGCTCCCCGCCCCACGTCCATGCGTCCCTCTTCTATTCACCTCCTCCCTACACACGGTTTTTAAGTACTGACAAAATGACGGATCTCGCCTCTGGTGTGTCACGTATGCAGGAAGACGACCCCAGAGAAACATCCCTCGTATCTTCTATCCTTCCACATTCTTCTCTCGAGGTTCATGAACGCCACCGCTTGTTCGAATCACGGATACGGAAACTGGTACATATATTCATTTTCGACGCACGTGCACGAAATAGCTAAGTCTTGCAGGTCGAACTCGCGACTCTGCAAGGTTTTCGCCTCCCTGGTGATCTCATCTCGTCGTCTTCATGCTCTTCACGGGGCGTACGGAATATCCAACCCACTGTACCAGATGGTATAGTCAGTGCTAATGATTGGAGCTCTAGGTGAGTTTTCTCAATCCCGTTATCGTGCGAGATGTCATTCGACATTCGATTGATGACCCGATCCTCACCGCTCTACAGTGACCCGAGAAGGATTCGCAAGATCAGGAAAATCAAGCAGAGATGCTGCGTAAGTCGTTTGTCGCATGCAGCCATGTTTCATCCGTCAAGATTTTTCGTGTAGGCAAGGTCACCTTCAGATTATCAAACGGTCGACTTCCATGGTCCACTCTCAGAGGTGTTCTGCGGAAGAAGGGATACACGATTATGAATTGGCCACGCGGTGTTGTTCGCAATGAAGACAAGGGAATTTCTGCTGGCCTGGGTGTGGAAAACGCGGACCAAGACCGTCTTTGATTCGCTCCATTTGGCGAGGCTAAGTTGATCAGATGAGGTGCTGGCGTCAGAGTGTTTCTGAATCCTTTTTAGAGTTCGCATATAACAACAATAAAATAGCTGTTATTTGCTTATCATCTCTCGTCGTGTAATCTCATTCCTAGTCTCATGCACATCTCATCACGGCCTGCGGCCGACAACTAACGAGCAACAAACTTCGCAGACATATGAGACTACATTTAGAAATGAATACTTGCATTCTCCATGAGCGATAAAAAGTGTTCCAGGAGCGACGAAGCATGTTGTGCGACACGTCTCACATGGGACTGACGATACAACCAACGGCGTCTGGACGCCGCGCTCGACCTCGCCGCCGATTGTCTGCATTGTTGGAGCGCCATCCTACTACGCACACCCTGCCGTCGGTCCAAAAGCCAGTCTGATGAGAAGCAAGTGGTCGAGTCGACCTCGCACGCAATCTCCACGTTCCCTGGCTTCGCCACGGTCGAGAACCTCGCCAACGGCGATTGCGCCCACAGTCCAGTCCCGTTTCTCCCGCCCCCGCCCCACTCCAAAAGCGAACTGGGCCGTCGAGGCTCCGTGGCACGACTCTCTGCTTGCAACGTTTGAAGGCGCGACCTTTAGGGCACATCGCTACTCGTCCCATCGCAAGGTGTTATCGGAGGCATGACTCACCGGCTGTTTAGTTCGTGTCTGCCCACGTTTTTGTGGGCCCTGGATACCTCGTTGAGTACATACTAAAAAACGTCGTGTTTCATGGATGGGCCGCGAGCCTAGATCTCGGTGCGGAGTGCTCGTCCAAAGTAGCACGTGGTTTGCACTGTGCTCATAGGTGCGTGCCTGATAACGCCGAATGTATTGGACCTGCAACCAAAGACGTCGTTCACCTCCGCGAGACCAGTCCCTTGAATCTAATCCTGACGAGGCTTGCCGTGAAGTAAATGGCCGTCAAACGACAGAATGGTACAGAGGACTGAGAACGCAATAGGAGGATCAGCACCAGTGGAGCTGGATGGGAACGTAGCTGACACACCTGATTCCTTCCACCACGAATCGACTCTGTAGCCCCGGCCCAGCTGGTTGACTAATAGTAATGGTGGTGACTGGTCCGGACCTACATTCCCCAGCTGTCGGTCACCTTCGCCTTGACCACGCCGTCGAGACTTCATCTTCCGAATCCAGCACGAAGGATCTACTGTTGCGATTCAGGCTGGTGGGTGCGTGAAGCCAGGCGATGGTGGTGTCTCTGGGGATCCTCGAATGTGTCACAACTCCAGGAAGAGACGATCTACCGATAGGCATCACGTTCAGTGTTGAAATGCAGTATGCTGAGTGCCGTCGTCGAGCGTGCACCGATAGCGAGGAACCTAGTGAGGTATGAATTGAACGTGACATTAGAAACGGATCGAGAAATAAACACGGGGGAAAGCTGCTGCGCATACGAGTATGCCACCCTGATGTGGGCAATTCAATGTATGATGAGGAACGGGCGTCAAAAAAAAGAGCCAAGCTGTGGAGATGCCGAGGTGACTGCGTGTCATTCGTCCTGGTCCTTTCACTACGCATCACTGCAACCCCCCCCCCAGCACGAAACAAACTTTTCGATAAACCCCCGACGAACCATCATGAAAAGCGTTACACCACTGGCTGAGAACGACAGACCTCAGCCACAGCTAGTAATCCAGGCTCCTGGTGGCGGCATTGAGCAGCTTCTGTATCTCCCCGACGGACGAGTTGTTACTGGGTCTGAGGACAGAAGTGTGAGAATCTGGAACATGGAGAACGGAGAACAAGAAGGGACATCGATGGAGCACGAAGTGGAAATAAGTGACCTTGTGGAGAACGGAGAGAAGAGACATCAATGGAGCACGAAGGGGATATAAATGACCTTGCCGTGACCCAGGACGGTAGCAAGATCGTCAGCAGTGACTGGGGCGGGAACGTCAAGGTCTGGCTCGTCGAATCGCACAAACTTGCCAAAGAATGGACTCATCCTGACTCAGAGATTGCCATCTCACCAGATGGTCGATTCATTGCAGTTATCAACGAACGAGCAGTAGCCATATACACCATGGAAGGGGAATTAGTCCGAGTCAACGATGCAGTCGGCGCGGGTCACTATGTGCTCTCTTTCTCTCCAGACGGCGACAAACTCGTATGTGGCACTGAACGGCCCGGAGAGATTTGGGTGTACGACGTCAAGAGTGGCGCGCTCGTCCTCGGTCCGCTCCAGGGCCACAAAGGTTATTGGATTTCGAGCGTGCTGTGGTCACGCGACGGCAGCAGACTCTTCTCTGCGTCGTACAACGAAATCCGGTGTTGGAACTCCGACTCGGGAGATCAGATCGGACTCCCTTGGACAGGTCACACTGACCGCATAAATTCATTCTCTCTTTCACCTGATGGATCGATCCTTGCGAGCGCGTCATTCGACATGACTGTTCGCTTCTGGGATGTGGCTTCTGGTCGCCCCCTCCCACAACATCTACAGCACGACGACTATGTCTATGCGGTTTGTTTCTCTCCCTCCGGTCAATCCGTGGCGTCAGCATCCTTGGACGGAAAGATATACTTATGGCGGGCACCTTTGTTGGATCCCGCAGAGGCACAGGTCAGAACCACATCATGTTTTCCGACATCCATACCCATCATTCTCTCCGTCCAACAGACCACCCCTGCTGGCCTCGACGCGTCACCCAGCTCTCCGCCGGGCGCCCATCCATCCCTCTTCCTTCCACCTCCTTACACCCAGTTATTCGGCGCTGACCAGACGATGTCCGTTCCTTTTGCTGTGAGTACTTGCACTTCGTCACACTCCACTCGCTCGTTGATGCCATGCAAAGCCGCTTGACACAAATCATCTTCCATTCACTTCTGTGGCACCCACTTTCACAGTCTCCCGTCCAACAGGAGACTTAGGTTCAACCATCCAAGAAGACGGCTCCCGGCAAACTTTGCTCGTATCTTCCATCCTTCCACCCTCTTCTCTCACGCCCCATGAACGCCAGCGCGTGTTCGAATCCCGCGTATGTGAACTGGTACGTGTCCTCATCTTCGATCCACGTACAAAACAGAGCCAGTTCATGTAGGCAGAGCTTGCGACATCACAAGGACTTCACATGCCTAGTGACCTCATCCATTATTTGGGTGCAGGTGTACGAAAGCCTCCGTCTACAGAACAAGAGACCGTTGTTCTGGATGATTGGGTCTCGAGGTCAATATTTTTTCTTGTCCCACCAAAGTCTTACCACTCTATTGCAGTGATCACCCGAGTTCTCAAATAGAGTCTGCAACATCAGTCTTTCGATCCGCATCAAACGGTGACAGGAAGAGGATCCACAAGATCGATGAAATCAAACAGAAACTCATCGAGATGCTTCGTGAGTCTTCTCGTCGCCCCAAACATGTTCCATCAGTAGACCACCTCCATACAGGCAAAATCGGCTTCAAACTGTCAAACGGTCGTCTCCCATGGTCAACCCTCGAGTCGGACCTACAGAGGAAAGGGTACATGATTGTCAATTGGCCACGGGGCATTTCCCGCGATAGAGACAAGGGCATCTCTGGCCTGAGTGTGGAGGATGCGGATGCACTCCACGATGCGCTTTGCAGCGACGACCATCGACTTCGGTTCGTTCCATGCGGCGACGGTAAGCTGTTCACACGTGCCGTTGCAGCGACGCTGAATGATCTAGAACCCATGTATCACGACAGTACTAGTGTCGCTTCCATGGGGGACTCGGAGAGATTTTGCGAGAGTCGATCTTCCATGACGAGGAAACAGCCGAGGTTCAGAGTGACCACAGCCGAAGCATTTGAAGGACACTCGCGGGACCAAGAAGCGGCGCATCTGAGTATCGCTTGCCATGCATGTATTCGTTCTAGTATGCCCTGTCTCCAGGTTACTGTACACCAAAACTGTACGACGAATTCTACGTCTCGCATGAGGCGAAAAACATGATCAACGGCATTTGGACGCCGCGCCCAGTCGGCATCGTAGAAGTGCCCAGATCCTAGGCACGCCCTGGTGTCGGACAAAAACACCAGTCTGATGGGGAACGGTGTCGACCTCGCCCGCGACGTCACCCCAACCACCAGAATCGTCATGGTCGAGAATCCCACCAACGGCGATCGCGCACATGTTCCAGTCCAGTCTCCCAGTGCGCCGCTCGGCTGGACCACGGTAGGCTGGGTCGTCGAGGCCGCGTGGCACCACTCTCTGCTTGCAAAGTTTGGCGTCGCGACCCTTAGGGGGCCGGTTCCGCTGCGTACTTGACGCCCGCTGACGTCCCCATCTTCGAGATGAAGCAAGGTGGCCATCTTCTGAGTTCCGGTTCGTGCGTCCTCCCACTTTTTTTCCGCCCGGGTGTGTGAGCATTTACTGAAAGAACGTCTCATATCCCCGACAGGGCTGCGATCCTCGTATCCGTGGCTCTGGGGGAGTTCCCGGTTGGGGTGTATGCGGTACGTTCGTTCAAAGCAGTGCGTGTGCTGGCACTGGTGTATTCATGGGCGCATACCTTACAACCTCATCGATCATGGCTGGATCCAGTCTCTTGACTATGAATTGGCTTGAATCTGGCATGGAACATGATGTCGACACTTACTACCGTGTGACTGTGCTTGAAATGCGGTACGGAGCAAGTGGTCATGCGTATACAATGCGATGGGAGGCGCTAGCGGAACCAGGGCAGGCTGTGCCAACGTTTTTTGAGACCTCTGCGAGATCCTCGAACGCACTACAACTCATGGTGCCATGCGCGGCGCTGGAGGGAATGCCGCCGGTGTGTGTCGACAGAGGAAAGTGTTGATTGAACGTCAGGAAACAATTCAACGGATGACTGAGATCCCATCAGAAAAAGTTGATGTGTGTCTGCCTGACTTGGTGCCATTTCAACGAGCCAGCGATACCGATGACGTGCGACGAGAAACGGGCGTCAAACAAAGGCCTCCATATCCCCAATGGGGTCATTGTACAAGCTGTGGAGATAGCCTGAGCATCATTTGTGCCATTCGTCCTCAGTCATTTCGCCACGCACCTTTGCAAATCCCCCAGCTCGACACCGACCTGGCGACAAACAACCGACGAACCATTATGGAAAGCGTTATACCACTGACCGAGAACGATAGACCCCAGCCACAGCAAGTAATTCAGACTCCTGGCGGCACAATTCACAAGCTTGGGTATCTCCCCGACGGACGACGAGTTGTTACTGGGTCCTGTGATAGAAGGGTGAGAATCTGGAACTTGGAAAGCGGGAAGCAAACAGGGACATCAATGCAGCACGAGCATGGAGTGTGTGGCCTTGCCATGACCCGGGATGGCAGCAAGATCATCAGCAGTGGCACTGATGAGAACGTCATGGTTTGGGACGCCGAATCGCATAAACTTGTCAAAAAATGGGCTTACCCGGGGAAGTTTCCTGCGATTGCCATCTCGCCAGATGACAGACTCGTTGCGGTTGGTGGGACTTGGGACCCAGTGGTGGAAATACTCACGATGGAAGGAAGACGAGTCAAGGATCCAATCGGCGTGGGTTACGTGTATTCCCTGTGTTTCTCTCCCGACGGCGACAAACTCGCATGTGGCACTAAAAAGGAGATTCGGGTGTATGACGTCGAGAGGGGCGCGCTCGTCCTCGGTCCGCTCCAGGGTCACAAAGATTACATTTCGAGGGTGCTGTGGTCACGCGACGGCAGCAAACTCTTCTCTTGCTCGTACGACGTAACGATCCGGTGTTGGAACTCCGACACGGGAGAACAGATCGGACTCCCTTGGACAGGTCACACCGACTGGATAACCTCACTCTCTCTTTCACCCGATGGATCGATCCTTGCGAGCGCGTCATTTGACAAAACCGTTCGTTTCTGGGATGTGGCTTCTGGTCGCCTCCTCCCACAACATCTACAGCACGACGACCGTGTCTTTGCGGTTTGTTTCTCTCCCTCCGGTCAATCCGTGGCGTCAGCATCCGAGGATGGAAAGATATACTTATGGCGGGCACCTTGGTTGGATCCCGCAGAGGCACAGGTCAGAACCACATCATGTTTTCCGACATCCATACCCATCATTCTCTCCGTCCAACAGACCACCCCTGCTGGCCTCGGCGCGTCACCCAGCTCTCCGCCGGACGCCCATCCATCCCTCTTCCTTCCATCACCTCCTTACACCCAGTTATTCGGCGCTGGCCAGGTAATGGGCCCCCCTTTTGGTGTGAGTACTTGCCCTTCGTCTCATTCCGCTTGCTGATTGGTCCTTTGCAAAGTTGTTTGATGCAGTTCGTCCTCACATCGCATCCTCAGCACCTACTTCTGCCCCCACCCGCCCCACAGGAAACCTAGGCCTAGGTATCCAGGAAGACGACCTATCACTCGTATCTTCTATCCTTCCTCATGCTTCTCTCACCCCTCATGAATCCCAGCGCGTGTTCGAATCGCGCGTACGACAACTGGTGTGCATCCTCATCTTCAATCCATATGAAAAAACGAGAGCCGGTTTATCCAGGTCGAACTTGCAACATCACGTGGACTCCGCATGCCTAATGACATCACCCCTTCGAGTTCACACTTGGGTACGGGTGCACGGAGCCACCCGTCTACCGATCTGGAAAGCAGAGTTGGGGCTGACTGGAACTCGAGGTCAGCATGTCTACTTATGCCGGAAATGTCTCACTGTTGTATTACAGCGATTGCCCAACTTCTCAAATAGTGTCTCTAACATCAGTTTTCCGACCCACACCAAACGGGGACCGGAAAAGGATCCACAAGATAGATGGAATCAAACAAAAACTCGTCGAGATGCTTCGTAAGTCTCTTCGTCCCATTCAACTCGTTCCATCACTCGACGCTGTCTATGCAGGTGAGGTCGGTTTCAAATTGTCAAACGGACGCCTCCCGTGGTCCACCCTTGAATCAGACTTACAGAGAAAAGGATACATGATCGTCGATTGGCCACAGGGCGTTGTTCGCGATCGAGACAAGGGAATTTCTGGCCTGAGTGTAGAGGATGTGGACATGCTCCATGATGCACTTTTCGCGGGCAATGATCGACTTCGGTTCGTTCCACGCAGCGATGGTAAGCTGATCGTACGTGCCGTTGCAGCACTGCTGAGCTCTTTTAGCACCCACATACGACGACAGTGGCATCGGTTCGATAGGTATCGCGTCAGGCTTGGACAGATTCCGCGAGATTCAACCCTCCAGAAAGCAACCAAGGTTTAGAGTGACTACAGCTGAAGCATTTGAAGGGCACTCTCACGTCAGCAAGAAGCGGCGCATTTGAGTAGGCAAAGATCGCTCGTCAGGTATATATTTGTTCTTTGTCCATCTACAGGTTGCTGTACACCGAAACTGCACCATCGAATACGACACGCTGCAACACGCGTACTTTATGTCGATACTGTTCGGCGAGGTGACTCCCGACAACCGCTCACTCGACTTGGAGTGATCGAGTCGACAGCCAGACCTTTGATGACAACGATGGACTGACAAGATAGTATAAATAAGCAGCACTAGACAAAATGTTCCAGGAGCGACAAAGCATGTCGCGGGACACGTCTCGCATGGACTAAAGATACGATCAACGGCGTCTGGACGCCATGCTCGTTCCCGCCGTCGATCGTCAGCATTGTTGGAGCGCCATCCTATGCACACCCCGCCGCCGGTCAAAAAGCTCGTCTGATGAGAAGTAAGCGAGCTGACCTCGCACGCGACGTCACCGCGATCCCCACGTTCTTTGGCTTCGCCACGGCCGAGAACCTCGCCAACGGCAATTGCGCCCACAGTCCAGTCCTTTTCTCCCGCCCCATTCCCAGAGCAGGCTGGGTCGTCAAGGCATCGTGGCACGACTCTCTGCTTGCAACGTTTGAAGACGCGACCTTTAGATGCGCATCGCTACTCGTCCCGTCGTAAGATGTTATCGGAGGCATGACAGGACTCATCGGTCGTTTCGTTTCGTTCGTGTCTGCCTACTTCTTTGGCCCTGGATGCCTCATTAAGTACATACTAATAGAATAACATGTTCCAAGGATGGACTGCGAGCCTCGCACAGATCTCGGTGCGGATGTATGCGGGCAACACGTGGTTTGCACTGTGTTCAAAGGTGCGTACCTGATAACGCCGAATGGACCGGACCTGCAACCCGAGAGGTCGTTCTCCGTGAGACGAAGCTCCCGTACGATGGTGATTGAAAGGCTGTCAAACGACAGAATGGTACAAAGGACAGAAAATGCGATAGGATCAGTGCCAGTGGAGTTGGATGGGAACGCAGCTGACACACCCGACCCCTTCCTCCACGAATCGACTTTGTGACCTCGACCCAGGCCCGTACATCACTCCGTCACCAGTCAACCGCTGGACCGACATTCCCCGGTCGTTGGTCATCTTCGCCCTGACAATACTGTCAATACTGTCGAGACTTCGTCTTCCGAGTTTAGCCATGGGGGATTTACGGTTGCGGTTTGGGCTAGCGACCGATTTTCAGAGGCTCGAGGCCAGGCGACGGCCGTTAGGCGTCATGTTGTGAGAATTTGGAACGTGGAGAGCGGGGAGCAAACATGGGCATCGATGGAGCACAAGTTGGAAATATGCGACCTTGCCGTGACGGAGATGGGAACGTCAGGGTTTGGGATGTCGAATCGCACAAACTTGTCAAAAAACGGACTTACCCGGAGAAGCGTCCTAAGATTGCCATCTCGCCAGATGAACTCGCTGCGGTTGGTGGCGACCGAGGGGTGAACATGTACACCCTGGAAGGGAGACAAGTCAAGGATGTAATCGACATCGGTCAAGTTTTCTCCCTGTGTTTCTCTCCTGACGGTGATAAACTCGCATGTGGCACTCGTCAAGAGTGGGTCTTGTTTGGGACAAAACGATCCGGTGTTGGAGCTCCGACTCGGGAGAACAGATCGGATCTTGGACCCACTCGCTCGCACTTTCACCTGATGGATCGATCCTTGCGAGCGCGTCTAAGGATAAAACTGTTCGTTTCTTGGATGCGACTTCTGGTTGTCCCTCCCTCCACATCTGCAGCATGACCACTGTGTCGAAGAGGTCTGTTTCTCTCCCTCTGGTCTATCAGTTGCATCAGCATCTTGGGACGGAAACATATACTTCTGGCGGGCACCGGAGAGACAGGTAACGACCCACATCAGCATTCTTCACCATCCATGCTCAACCGTTCTCTCCGTCCAATAGAAAACCCCTACTGGTCTCCATGATCTCGCCTCTGGTGTGTCACGTATCTAGGAAGACGACCCCAGAGAAACATCCCTCGTATCTTCTATCCTTCCGCACTCTTCTCTCGAGGTTCATGAACGCCACCGCTTGTTCGAGTCACGGATACGGAAACTGGTACATATATTCATTTTCGACGCGCGTGCAGGAAATAGCTAAGTCTTGCAGGTCGAACTCGCGACTCTGCAAGGTTTTCGCCTCCCTGGTGATCTCATCTCGTCGTCTTCATACTCTTCACGGGGCGTACGGAATATCCAATCCACTGTACCAGATGGTATAGTCAGTACTAATGATTGGAGCTCAAGGTGAGTGAGTTTTCTCAATCCCGAAGATTTCTCGTGTGAGATGTCATTCGACATTCGATTGATGACCTGATCCTCACCGCTCTCTACAGTGACCCGAGAAGGATTCGCAAGATCAGGAAAATCAAGCAGAAACTCGTCGAGATGCTGCGTAAGTCGTTTGTCGCATGCAGCCATGTTCCATCCGTCGAGATTTTTCGTGTAGGCAAGGTCACCTTCAGATTATCAAACGGTCGACTTCCATGGTCCACTCTCAGAGGTGTTCTGCGGAAGAAGGGATACACGATTATGAATTGGCCACGCGGTGCTGTTCGCAATGAAGACAAGG
This sequence comes from Strobilomyces echinocephalus, assembly GCA_038090115.1. Classification (NCBI taxonomy): domain Eukaryota; kingdom Fungi; phylum Basidiomycota; class Agaricomycetes; order Boletales; family Boletaceae; genus Strobilomyces; species Strobilomyces echinocephalus. The sequence continues at coordinate 1,989 of JBBPMC010000503.1, read as the reverse complement.
GAGTTTCTGCGGGCCTGGGTGTGGAAGACGCGGCTTTATGGTGCTAACCAAGACCGTCTCTGATCCGCTCCATTTGGCGAGGCTAAGTTGATCAGATGAGGCGCTGGTGTCAGAGTGTTTCTGAATCCATTTAGAGTTCGCATATAACAACAATAAAATAGCTATCATCTCTCGTCACTTACTATGCTTTTACTTTTCCTTGTCGTGTAACCTCATTCCTAGTCTCATGCACGTCTCATCGCGACCTGCGCCCGACAACTAACGAGCAACAAACTTCGAGACATATGAGACTACGGTTTCATGGGACTGACGATTGGATGCCGCGCTCGACCTCGCCGTCGATAGTCAGCATCGTTGGAACGCCATCCTACGCACACCCTGCCGTCGGTCAAAAAGCCAGTCTGACGAGAAGCAAGTGGTCGAGTCGACCTCGCACGCAATCTCCACGTTCTCTAGCTTTGCCGCGGTCGAGAACCTCGCCAACGGCGATTGCGCCCACAGTCCAGTCCCGTTTCTCCCGCCCCCGCCCCACTCCAAAAGCGGACTGGGCCGTCGAGGCTCCGTGGCACGACTCTCTGCTTGCAACGTTTGAAGGCGCTACCTTTAGGGGCACGTCGCTACTCGTCCCATCGCAAGGTGTTATCGGAGGCATGACTCACCGGTCGTTTCGTTCGTGTCTGCCCACGTTTTTTGGCACTGGGTGCCTCGTCGAGTACATACTAAAAGAACGTCATGTTTCATGGATGGGCTGCGAGCCTCCCATAGATCTGGGTGCAGCCCGGGAGTGCTCGTCCAAAGTAGCATGTGGTTTGCACTGTGCTCGTAGGTGCGTGCCTGATAACGCCGAATGGATTGGACCTGCAACCAAAGACGTCGTTCACCTCCGCGAGACCAGTCCCTTGAATCTAATCCTGACGAGACTTACCGTGAGATTAAGTAAATGGCCGTCAAACGACAGAACGGTACAAAAGGCTGAGAACGCAATAGGAGGATCAGCACCAGTGGAGCTGGATGGGAACGTAGCTTACACACCTGATTCCTTCCACCACGAATCGACTCTGTAGCCCCGGCCCAGCTGGTTGACTAATGGTAATGGTGGTGACTGGTCCGGACCTACATTCCCCAGCTGTCGGTCATCTTCGCCTTGACCATGCCGTCGAGACTTCATCTTCCGAATCCAGCACGAAAGATCTACTGTTGCGATTCAGGCTGGTGGTGTCTCTGGCCTCAAATGTGTCACAACTCCAGGAAGAGACGATCTACCGATAGGCGTCACGTTCAGTGTTGAAATGCAGTATGCTGAGTGCCGTAGTCGAGCGTGCACCGATAGCGAGGAACCCACTGAGGTATGAATTGAACGTGACATTAGAAACGGTTCGAGAAATAAACACGAGGGAAATACTTGTATGCGCCTGATGTGGCGTTCCAATGAAGCACGCGGCCAGCGATGGCAATTCGATGTATGATGAGGAACGGGCGCCAGGCTGTGGAGATGCACGAGGTGAATGCGTGTCATTCGTCCTGGTCCTTTCGTTACGCATCACTGCAACCCCCCTCCCCCCGGCTCGAAACGAACTTTTCGATAAACCCTCAACGAACCATCATGGAAAGCGTTACACCACTGGCCGAGAACGACAGACCTCAGCCACAGCTAGTAATCCAGACTCCTGGTGGCGGCATTGACCAGCTTATGTGTCTCCCCGACGGACGAGTTGTTACTGGGTCTGAGGACGGAAGTGTGAGAATCTGGAACATGGAGAACGGAGAACAAGAAGGGACATCGATGGAGCACGAAGTGGAAATAAGTGACCTTGTGGAGAACGGAGAACAAGAAGAGACATCAATGGAGCACGAAGGGGATATAAATGACCTTGCCGTGACCCAGGACGGTAGCAAGATGACTGGGGCGGGAACGTCAAGGTCTGGCTCGTCGAATCGCACAAACTTGCCAAAGAATGGACTCATCCTGACTCAGAGATTGCCATCTCA
>JBBPMC010000502.1:0-21323 GCA_038090115.1 Strobilomyces echinocephalus | reverse complement strand
CTCGTCTCCGGGTACGCCGACCGTCGAAAAGGTGATGAATGGTGATAACAAGCGGAAAACCACGCAAACACTTCACGACGCCGCCAGAGAGGCAAAGCGTTTACGAGTTGATGAGTGACCCGGACTAAAAGAAGGACAGAACGCGAAGACGTGCGTCGCTAGGTCGAGGCGGACCAACCGAGACCGATCTTCGCGTGTTCCATCTCTCCGTTTTCGACTCCATCCATTCCCTCTCAGGTAACGCCAGACCATTGCATGTGTACGTTACGCCCAACTAGAATAAACAGACGTGTATGGACGTGTAGCGAGTAGTAAAGTAAACGCAGGAAACCGGCGGCCGAGCTAAGTCAGCCAGAAAACACGAGCCGCAGGAGCCCGGGCCGCAGCCATGACGCAACGCCGCGGCGGGGGGCAACTTTAGACCTCCTCGGCGTCGTCGCTCGCCGTCTGTGCCACAGTGCGCGAGTTTGACCTTGACTGCACACGCGCCTGCGAGGTTCCCACTCGCCCAACTTGCACTCACCTACCACAGGCTCGGCAGAGCACAGTGCCCTGCATCGTAAGCATCACTGACAAGAAGTGACGGGCATCTACTGGCGCTCAGTCCCACACACGCCCAACTTTTGCTCTGCGGGCTGTCTGGGAAATTGGCCAGGCCAGCCGGCTTGTCCAGCCAAAGGAAACTCGACGGACACCTCGTTATGGCGAACTGGAGTGGAACCTAATATAACGAAGCGTCTCGGACGAGCGCACAGTTTTACGAGGTTCATGTCTCTTCTAGTCTCTTCTAGCATTCTGAGCCGCTCAGTCTTCCAGGTCCACTGAGATTACCGGATGAGCAACTCTGCTCCGTAAGCGTTTCTGTTGCACCCTACCTCGTAGAACTCTCGGCGGCTTTCGTCACGAGATCGGTCCGATCGATTGCTACTTTTCATCTCCTCGCGTTCCCTGCCTTGGGCCATTATTAGCATGTTATATATCGTGCCTGCGTTCGCGGTCCTCCTTGCTTGCATCGACCAAGATGCCAAGCGACTGCTTGAAAATTCCCGTGTTTTACCTCATATTTCGAGCCTATTTCGTCCTTGCTCCAGATCCACATTCATGCTCAAGATTTGCAATTTTTTCCCAGACAGACTCGAGCTTGGAGGTCCTCACCGACTCCTTATATGGCCAAGACGACTGAGGGCGGCGAGGCGAAGGATATTGTTGTCAAGTTTGTACAGAGCTACTCATGATCTGCGCTTTCAGAGGCTCCCCGGAGGCCTCTTCGGCATAGCCGTGGAGTATGTACGTTCGTTGTCCCAAAAGGATTTTACATCAACATGTGTTCGGACGATTCCGCGACTCGCTTCCAGGGAAGATGTAAGTAAGGGATAGTATGATTTTATTTGGCCCAGCGCCACTATAAACAAAGTTTCTATGTCGAATTATTGAAAATTCGGCCTGGGGTTTTGCCACAGGTAAGTAGCCATAACATCGCGTAGAAGTGACGATTCTGACGAACCCGGGATCCTGCAACTTTGGTATCAGATGTTATTCCAGGATATAGCACATCGCCATCTAAGAGCACAGGTGGTCATTACGGCAAGGTTCGTTCTGGGCACACACTGCCTCTGCATGTCGGGGTCTGTCTGCGTCTCGAACATGCTTATCCTTTCACCCTCGTGCAGTTGGTTAGCCACAAAATGGCCACCGATGATGCTGCGCTTCCTTCCATGGCCAAGATATCCGTAATTATGATATGGGTCGAGACTGTGCTGTATGGTGTGTCTTGCGTCTTTTCCGCCGCCGTCCGTCTCTCACATATTCGCAGGCGTTAAGTGAGTTCGAACGACGCGTGAAGTGCTACAGTACTAAGGAATCGTAGCTGCGTCATGTACGGACTAAGCCTGTTCGTCCTTTTACGTGGCGGCAAGACAACTACGCTCCGCTGGTGAGTGCCGGCGGGCTTGGCGATCACAAGCCTATCACTAATCGCGTATCGTTTACAGGCATCTCGTGGTGATGTCCACGATACCTTTCTTTCTCTGTACCATTCACGTCGGGGCGTCGCTGCGGCAATTGCTCGACGCGTTTATCTATGCGCCGACCGGCGTGCCTGACTATTCCACGACGTATTGGTTCGACTTCCACGCCACGCCGCGCATGCTCAAGGACTACCTGTACGTCACATTGGTGTGTACCCTCGAACCATAGCGCGCTAGATTTATGCTTATCGGGATGCCAAAGGTACTCAGCCAACAGGCCATCCTGGTGAGCAGGCTATATGATCCTGGTTCCGAGATTGAATTCGTCGTCCAGATCTGGAGACTTTACGTGGTTTTCATGCACGATTGGAGGGTCATCGTGCTTCCTGTGAGTACCAGATTGTCTGCGGTAACACGTTCTCTGACATCGGCACAGATTACACTCTGCATCGGCTGCCTCGGTATGTGGCCTCCTCGGCCCTCGGCATTTTTCTTGACATTTCGTCAGGTTCTGCCTACGCATCCTCAGCTGTTGCGACGCTCCCGATCGACTTTTTCGTGGTGGAGCCCCCCCTCGTCTTATCCGCCTGGGTGATGGGTTTTGCACTCAATTTATCGGTCACACTCGCGATTGCGGGTCGCCTCTGGTGGATGGGTCGGCGGATGGCCTCACTGACGACGACGACCAACCGATTCCAGACCTCAGTGTATATCGCCATCGAATCTGGCGTCATGTCGGCGATCGTCAACGTGGCCGTGCTCACGCTGACTAGGAACCCTGCTGCACTGGCCGGGTTGGATGTTGCATCTCAGTTGCTCGTGCGTTCCAGCTCCCGCCTATCTCGTCCTCGCGCGTTGATTCGATGAGGTGCCGACGTAGGTGTTGGCGCCCATGTTGACCGTCTTGCAGCTGGGTCTGACCCAGAGACGCGAGGTTTCGAGCGGGGATTCGGCGAGGAAGGCATGCGGGACGCGGGATGAGGTCGTGTTTCGACGGGGGCCTCCTCGGGAAGCGGACGAGCATGGGGGCCTGTCGCCACTTCAGACGGCGCCACGTCCCTGCGAGTTGACATCTGTCCGGGATGCTCGTGTTTGACGCATTTCGAGGACTCGGGTGGTACAGAACATATCACGAGTTGTAAACTTTTGGGCTGTCACATTGTAGTATTCACTTATTCTGTCTAGGTCGACCGCTCCCCGACACAAGGGTAGTTCCACCGACCCAACAAGGAACGCGAGCTACTTCCTCCCTGGTCGAGTGAGCAAAATGGCCGGTCAATTCGGCATACGGGATGGTTGTTCCTCTGGCTAACGGTGCTTTCCGACAACCGAGAGACCATCAGAGCGCACAGAAAACACCTTGTTCAAGGCGTCTAGGCCTCTCGTCACTCTGACCTGTTTGTCATCGTACGTCACAACGGCCGGTCCTATTTTTGTGGCTGGCACGCTCTCGATTCCTGGAACACCTTTCCCCGGCAAAATATGTCGAGGAAGTAGCCGAATCCTTTGTACTGGAGTGAGATGGGTATGGACCTGAGGCCTTTGTGGGGGAGACAGTGGCCCATGGTTTCCGCATGGTCCAACATTTGACACTACTTTCTGAGGTTTGTCGGCTGCACCAGTATGGATGGTTCATCAGTAGTGATTCTCGCCCGTTTCGCCGGGCTTCACCGCGTCTTCTTCTTCACGTTTCCGTTTTTGCTCATTCAACTCACATCAGTCAGGAAAGAGACTATTAGCGGGAAGAGACTTACCTGTTGACACAACACGGACATCCTCGAAAACAACACACAAAGGAGAACTGGCACATCCATGAAATTGGCCAACTCGAGTATTTCACCGCCGCTCATCTTGTTAAGACTCTCATGGTGTTCATTCTCGCCTCCAGATGTTTTGTATAAACGTATATCTTGCTCGGTTACATTCTCAAGACTCAGTTGTGTCTTTGTTTATATGGAGGTCCAGACGCTCGTGCTCAGTTCGGAATAGCGTTTTCAGACTCAGAGCGCTCGGCATGAGCGGGATTGCCTTTCTGTCATCGAGGCTACCGGGACCTCCATATGTTTATGTAAGTTGACTCGTTCTAGCACCCGGTTGGATCGACATTTCAGAGCAGGCGTCAAGAGTCGTGCTACGGAACCAACACTTGATCGTCGATGGGGAAGATTCAAAATCAGAGGGTAAAGGAAAGCTTGGATCGACTCGGCTACATATCAACTATCTGGTCGAGGTCAGGCGGGATGGTAGTGGTCGAGACCAAGGTGTGATTATTGGTCCCCTATCCTACTCGCTCTCTAATATACGGTCATACTGATTATCTCATCTGCCGTGCGGGCGGCACCTCGGCTGGCTCGGCCTGGTGTAGCTTGCCCTTAAGAGACGCAACAAACTATGGTGGCGTATCTTCAAGACCCGTTTTCGGCATATGCTCCAGTTCTACCGTCACTGCAATCGATGGCGCGCGTCGTTGGGCTGGAGTGTTTGGAAGAGGCGTGCCCGGCGTCGCCTGAGCGGGAATCCCTACGTCCGTCTGCAACAGGACTCCATCTCGGGCGATTGCGAGTTTCGGGTATCGGTGCAGTACAATCATCTCCTACCCCTCAAGGCTTCACCCCCTGATGAGCGTCATGGTTGATCGGACCCTCGCCGCGCCCCTAAACTAAGTTCTTCGCTGTCGACTATCATCATTGACTAAATGCCATCGAAGGGAAAACAGGTGCAGCGCACGCTGGGCTAGCTACCACGTCGTCTGATGCCTGTCGTTCTACAGAAACACCGGCACGGTAGGGGGAAACGCCGCACGCCCCTCGAAGGCTTCTTCGCGGCCTACCCCGAGTTCGATTACGACTCCACACAGTCGGCCTCGCATGAGTTCTATCGCCTCTGTGACGAGCTCGGTTGGAGTCGGTATGACGCCAAGAGAGAGAAAGCCCATAAAAAGTTCAAAGACGCCCTCGTTCGGCAGTTCAACAATATCTATGGAACGGATGAGGACGACCTCGATGGGTGGCAGAATCTTTGCCACGTCGTTGACATCGGTCATGTCCCGGACGATCTAGAGGGTTGTCGGGAGGCGAGCACCTTCACGTTTCCGTGTTTTCGGTCTGACGGCGTCACGTTGGTACTTCCAGGCCATCAGGGGTACCCACGTCAACCTTGTCGACCTTGTCGACAGGGACGTCACAGGCCAAGACATCAAAATATTCGACTCCGAGCGCGAACTCAGCGAATACACGCGTTCTCAAGGAAAGTACTTCCCCAAGGAAAATGCGTACGCAGGAGGATTCTTACGATACCTCCTGCGCCATATTCTCCACCCTTCTGATGAGGGTCCCTCCCGTCTCGGGACCCGCGGGCGTCGCTAGACCGGGATGTCGTTCTCGCTTCCGTCTTTTTGTCAAGGACGGGGCGATTGGGAGATCCACGTGTAGTGGCACCGTGATCCAGGGATGGGCTTGTTGACGTTTCGTTTCTGGTCTGGATAGTGTTTTTCGACTAAGAGAAAGCACGATCGTTTACGGTTGTGTCGCCGCGACTTGAGTTCATGAATTGCAGAGTCCTGTTGCCAGCGTTGGTTCGTCGAGCATACATACGCGCACCGCAAGATACCTGCACATGCCTAGCGAGTTGTACTGCTCGCCCGTGCGTCCGCCGACAAATCGACGCCGAGCGTCATCATATCTGTTTGAGTCAGGCTATTTGAAACTCAGAAACACCAACTTGCGATTGTCACTTGCAAGTGGATTCGAAAAGCGTGTATATTAGTTCTTCCCATCCATCCTAAACGCGAAGGTACAGGAAAAGTAGTTAAGATCCTTTACAATTGCGGCGGTGGAAGCGTGTTTTCCAATATGTACATATATTTACTCTTGATGTCAAAACACCTTCGACCTGACATGTGTCATCAATGATCAATGAGAGACCTTGCAAGCATGGTAATACCTTCTGTGATAGACCTTTGCCTGGAACAGAGGACTTATTCACGGTCTGTGCTATGAGACTTCTTTGTCGCGAGATGAGGACGTTTCTGACTCGTGGTTTCAACCAAGCACCGATCGCGGTAATAAGCTGCGAATCCCACAGGAGCTTCCCCTCCTCGCAACGACGACCATCTCCACTCAAGTTTCTCTCCATGCAACCCGCGACCCAAATACAGGTGAATCTCTACCTCTCTAGATATTTCTTTCTGACAATGCCACGTCAGAAAAAGCGCAGAGCAAAGCAGCCCCGTGCTCAGCTCCCTCCAGCGCCCGCGACGCTGTTGCCCGTCGAGGCGTTCTTCGCTGCCTACGCCCCACACTTCCGGTACAATGGCACCGCTTCCGCCTCGTCCGAATTCCGCCGTCTCTGCAGGGCGTTCGGTTGGGACAGGGACGGCCCCAAGAAGCACGAGGCCCTTGGCAAGTTCCAGAAGGCCCTCGTGCTGCAGTTCCACGCGCTGTACGGGACGGACGTCGACGACATCGATGCGTGGCGCAGCCTGTGCCGCGTCGTGCGCATCGATCCCGTTCCGGACGGCTTGAAAGCCTGTCGCGAGGCGAGATCCCGTTTCCCCACTCGTTCGTGGGGTGCTGATCCTCCCTCTCGGTAGGCCGTCTACTACACGTTCGTCAACCTGGTCGACCTGGTCGACTCCCCGACCACCGGCGCAGAGGTCCAGACTTTTTCCTCGGAGCGTGCGCTTAGCGAGTACACCATCGAGAAAGGCCGGTTCTTTCCACGGGACCACGAGCTGGCGGGAACACTCCTCAGGTTCCTCCTGCGGCACATTAACTTCCCGCGCGATGGGTACGACGACAAGCGTCGCTGGGGCAGGTACAAGAGGCACGGCAGGCGCCGCCAGAGGGGGGATTCCGTACCGCTTACGTCCAAAACGTGAGTGAGACAGAACGCCACCTCGGGCGGTGCGTTGCATTGTGGTTCGGGTCGACGAGGGTTTAGAACTTCTACTTTCATTTCTTGTAAACCACGGATGATGCGCTACATCTTGTCCGCGTTGTGGTCCTTCTGTGGTCGTCTCGTCCAATAGCATTTTCCATTTCTCATAAACAGGACGTTTCACGAAAAGCGAACCTCTATACTACTTCCAACTGCGACACCCTAACGTCCTGCAAGCCCTGGGCCCTGCGCTCCCTCGCTGAGTCGTCCTCTTCGACGTGGTGTTCGGCGCGGTCCGCGACCCGCCGTTGTTCTGCTTCACGGGCTTATCGATCACCTCCGCTTCGTCTTCGACGATTTTTTCGACCCGTGCGTGGCCACCTGACGTACGTCTGCGACAAGCTACTTGGGATCGCAGAATGTCCTATTGGTTCGTGGAGCAACTTAGCGTGCCTCACAGAATCTGCAAATCACACCCACTTCCTTCCCGCACGACTCGGATAGTGACATTCACCATCCTCGTTCAATGCGCTCAATTCGGATGGCAGGGACGTCGGCGGCCTCGATCGGCATGGCTGCCCGGTCACAAGGGGCAAGAGCCCACTCCCCTCATCGCACCCCATCGCGTGTAGTTTCGAAGGCCATCTTTCACACTTTTGTGTACCAGTCCAGACGTCCTCGTCAGAGCGTGCTCGGCGCGTACGCGCGTCTGACCATCGAGATGTTCTTTCCGAAGGGACCACGCGCTCAGGATGGGGGATGCTACTGCTCTTGCTCTAGCTACATCGGCACTAACTCAGATGGAGAACCAGGAGGTTGATGAGACGTGCATTTGGCTAATGGCCCGGCCAAGACCGAAAACACGAATGCGCTCGCCTCTCGACAAGTCTTTAGTGCTACAAGCCGATCCATGTTCAGAGTCCAAAAGAACGTCTACGACGGATCATCGGGTGCAGGTAACCTCAACCTGTCCGTAAATCTCGCGTATTATGAGTGAGCATGACGTAGACGTGCCAGGCAAGCATGAATATGCAGCAAGCATACAAAGTGTGTACGGAGCAGCGAAGCCCGTGGCAAAAGACAAATAACTTGCTCGTAAACTTCGACGGCAAGTCGTTTTCATGCACTCCAACGTTGCTCGACGGACCGTCCCTGCGCCGCCGAAACGGCGGCCCGTACTCCACTTAGACCCGTTTTCCCCGATGTGAGAGTAGCGGATGCCGCCCCACGACCCATCACCACGCGTGGCCGCCGCTCACGTCCCCGACCCAACACGCGGAAGCGTTTGTATTTGGACGCGACGATCTACGGGATACCAGTGTCAAACGTCGCGCTGCGTGGGACGGACAAGCCGAGCCGAGCGACGACTTGGCAGGCATGCGCGTGGGAGCGATAATCGAGTCCGAGCTGTCGCGCCCGACGAGTCTCGTCGTACTCTAATTCGTCTTCAGCTGGGGCGCCGTGAACACGGCATGCAAATTGGTCGCCGTGTCGTCGTCGTCCGCTGGCAGGTCGACGGGTGGGACCGTGGGCGTGCTCTCCTTGTCCTCGTCGGCAGGGGACCCGCGCTCTCCCAGATCTCCATACGACAGAGGGCGTGGAAGAGGATCTCTGACTGCCATTCTTTTCGACGCCCTCCCTGCCCAACGACCGCTACGGGCGGATGGCAACCACTTCATTGTCCAGATCTCTTGTGGGAGTTCGCGTAGAAGCGAGGGAGACGCGAGAAGCGTCGCGTGCTCGGACAGCCCCTCCTGGTCCTTGTCCGGGTGCATTGTACGGAGGAACTTTTTTGGCAATATTGATAGGTGCTGACGTCGAGTGCATAAACGCTGTGCTGTTGGTGATAATTTTGGACAGAGTGGATCGCCCATTCGGAGTGGTGTTGGTGACTGAGGGCGCTGGTGTCGAGGCAGCGTCACGGTCTTCACCTCCCTCCCATCGCCATCGTTTTCGTGAGCGAGCGATTCAAGATCATCCTGAGGCCGTGGCCGTCGACGGCATCCTCCGGTGTCCGACCACGGGCCATGATGTGACCACGTGCCTGCTCCGTCCCACCTGTTTGTACGCTCGTCGAGTCCAGGCTGAGCTTGGAGTCGGGTCTTTCACTCGTACGAGACGTCGTGTTGTGGTTGTATATCCAGAGAGTGTGAAAGTAGCCGCTGCGTGCAACATTGCGTGGCGAACTGCCTGAGCCCGTAAGGTTGCCATCTCTACCTTGGCCATAGGATTTTGAACCAGGAATGACACGCGACAAGACAGAAGCGCGCAGAGAGCGGACCGAGATTATATCCGAGTCTGTGTCACCGGCCCTACGGATCATGAATGGTGGGAGAGCGCGCGATAGATGACCATTTCGTAGGGGGTGCAGGAGACAGAAGATCTTCGACGGGAACTTCAATCTCTAGAAAGGCGCGATAATGGAATGATGAACAACTTGAGATGAGACGAATGGACAGATCAGGAACACGCGAAGCAACGAAAGTATGGGGACAAGACCCACCTTGCGAACTCTCTGTGACCGATCAACCCTCCTGGTATATCCCCATCTTTCGTTTCCTGATCCACCGCACTAAATCCATGTATGTCTTCTACTTGTGAACGAATTGGGGATTCTGCGAAAACATTGTTGCATCCTGTAGCGAAGTAATATGTTATTGGACACGAGCGTCTGGTAAGAGGAAGCGTCGATCAAGCTAGTAGAGTCACGGCGGCAGCGGCGGCGGACATACCTGATAGACAGTCGATGCGTAACGTTCACTGCCCCTCTTGAAGGCATCCGCTCACTCCGTCGCCTCCAACATCTCGACTCATTCCGGCTGCTCGAGGCAAACATCGCTCTCCTTCACCAGACATTCGTCTATCCCCCATTGCGCCGTCTGAACCATCTCCCTCGTCACGTCTGCCCATGCGCCGATGGCGGCACCCAACTTCTTGGTCGCCTGTTGAGCGGCGGACAAGGGGGAAGGCTTTGGTCGGCGTAGTAGGCTTTCCAACGCTCTGACGACGCTATCCAGTATTTTCAGGGGAAGCCAGTGCTGCACCAGCTGAGCCGAAGAAAGCTACGAGGGCGCGTTGAGCCTTCGTTCGAGAAAGTTGGACACGACGTCGTTGGACACGGGGAATCCGAAGAAGTGTGAGACCTTGCGGGGCAGCGAGGACCACCGGTGCCCTACTTTGCGTTGGTGATGATACTTGTCAAACTCGAGGAAGGCGTGTAGAGACCGTGGAGGATCTCGTACACGACGCGTGCTGCGTAGAGTTGGGAGATGGAGAGGTAGCTCTATCGAGGCCATAGGTGCGATGAGGGTGAACAAGAGTGCCGATGGAGATACAACCCAGAGGGACGCAGGGGTATACGGTGGCGAGGGGAGGTTGTCTGCGAACGGTTCGCCGGAGGCGGACCAACCAGTTGCGACGGCAGCTTTGGAACCCCGCGTGAGCTGGGCTCGGAAGTACGGGGTGTGGGAGACGAGGATGAAGGTTGTACGCTCTGGACCGGACGCGGAGAAGGTGTCGGCGAGCCTGGAGATACAGATGTCGGAGTGATTTCATCACTTTCCTCATCGGCCCTAGGCCGCCTATAATACATAGTTTGATATACTTATTGCCCGTTGCCCTCGTCAAACAACTTACCGCCATGTCTACATCCAACGACCCCCATCTTGAAACGGCCCACTGCTCACCAGTTGAATTCATCCATACGCAAGAATCATTCAAATATACCATTACCCATGTATTTTTTCCCGTCGATCTCCCCTTTACAGACTATCATGCCATCGAGAACGACCATTCCCTTGCTCGCGCAGCATCCGCCGCCGCCCACGCCTACATCTCACGTCTCTCCGGGACTTCTGATGAGGCTCAATGGGGTCGTATCACAAAGATGCTAGACAATTTGCTGTCCTCTGCTCAGTCCGAACGCCTGGATACAGACTGTGTCCTCTCCCAGCTGCGTAGAATGCAGACAGGAGGTAGGCTTACGGTGGATCAACAGATTAATGCTGATGCTGACGATCTTCTTAGATGTTCTTACATTTTTCATTCGCCTTCGAAACGCCGCAATTGTTCTCGCAAAACGGGAGATGGACACGCTTTGCGAGGCATTCGAGGTATCCCCCAGCAAAGATGCTGTGGAAGAGAGTACGGGGTCTCTGATATGTTCGTACCCTTGCTCTGCCGTCGAAATACCGAACTCGGTGTTCGAGGACGAGGACTTTCGTTCTGAGCTCGCCCGTTTTCTCTCCAGCGATGTCGACTCTGATTTCTCTCGTCCTCTCCCTGAGCCGCAACTCTCCAGCGATGTCGATTCTAATTTTTCTCGTCCTCTCTCTGAGTCCCAACTCTCCAGTGATGTCGACTCTGATTTTTTTCGTCCGCAATGCATCACTGTATTACTCAGTGGTATCCTGCATGGTGTTGGCCGGGCTGTTGACGTGATTAGTGTCACCAAACGTGTCCGTGACAATGTCGGTCAGTGGCCTCCACGTCGTCGCACTGTTTGTGGCGACTGGCGTCGCTCGTCTCTCTGGCTTCTCATCCGAGTCGCAATTCAGACATCTCTCGATCGGTCTTCTCATGGGCACGCCTTGTACAAACGATTCATGCTTTATTTCATTTGTTCCCTTGCGGGCAACAGAAACAATGCCGGAATGTCTAGTGATCTCCTCCATCTCATGTCTTGCAAAATATCCCGACGTCTAAGCAAGCTTGGTTCCTCTACCACGAACTGGCTATCTAAAACAGCACTGAAGACATGCACTGGTCTTCGAGATATCCTCGACGCCAGGTGGAATAAACTGAGCATCCCTCCCTGCCCCTTCCGCGCCCCTTCCTCTGCTGAGCTAGATAGAGACACGAAGCTCTCCCTCAGTAGCAGTCGAGAGTACATTCGCAACGCCCTTGCGAATGCTGGCCTCAAACCACCACCCACCTCCCCATTCCACCCTCGTGATCGTCGTCGCGGTACTATCGAGGACTTCCTGTCTCTGGATGAGGCTTTTCTTGATGAGGCGTACCCAGTTAAGCAGGAAAGGTTTCCTAAGGCGACGTACTCGCTTGACAATGCTGCTGCTCTCTGTGATATCGAGCACTCGGTTGAGCAGGCTCTCGATGATTGGCTTGCATGTGTCACAAATGTGCCTGACGCATGTGCGCGGCTCGAGATCTTGATGGACCAATATGCAACAAGAGCTAGGGGTTATCATGGCAATCCGGAATATACATCTATCGTAATTCTGACTTTGACTGAGTTTTTTGTCGCCCTTGACAAATTGATCGTCAAGGAGATCCCCATGCTTGCCGACTACTCCCCTGAGATCCCGATCACATATCTGGAAGAACTTAAGTTACGCAAGAAAACAAGCCTCCATCGTCTCTCCTGTGCATACCAGTACCTTTCTGCACGTCACTCGCAGTCGCATCCAGGATGGTCCGTACTGTCGAATGAGCTCACCAATGACAGTTTTCCAGTGCGTTATTATGACCAATCCCCGGACCTCCAGCAACTTAAAGTTCGCATCGAACAAGAGGCGATGAAAACGGTCGCTGATGCAGAGGCTTCCGAACCAGTGTCGTCCGTCCTTCCGTTACACAAGAAGGTCGTCGTATTTGAACTCCAATGCCCAGTGTATATTCGTATCTGGCGTTCTGCCGTCGCCCGAGTTTGGGATCTCATGAGTTACGGTGAAGAAAGGAAACCTTATGTCATTGAACCGCTTGCAGGTGTCCCTGAATTACAGCCTTTCCTATCCGCATACGACAGTCCACCCCTTGATGTTCAATTCCTTGCTTACTTTGAATCATATAAATCCCAGTCTCCATATTTCCCCTCGCTCTGTTACATTTACTGCCGTCCAAATTTTCATGTGCAGGAGGAGAAGGTACTTTTAGCATGGCCGCCAGGTCGCCACTCTAACAATCTCGCATACGACTCCCTTCGAATCGCACGTGGTCAATATATGAATACCTCCCACACTTCTAATGACGTCCTGGCTGCGCAAGCGGAATGCCCTGCGGATTTCACCCTCGACGAATTCATCGCATTTGGACATTTGCGGAGCGGTGGTTCACTTCAGTGGCTCAATATTCTCCAGGTGCTGCGCGGTAGAACTCTGAACTTCCGTCATGGCGACGTCTATTTGCTCCTGTCCTGCGCAGTGTCTCAAGTCGGGTCGCTCGACCTAAATACGGGGACGTGGGTCTGGCATCAAGAGCTTCAAGACTCGTCCTTTTGCCTTACCCTTCTAGACGAACTTGAGAGTGTGTTCACGAATATTGGAGCTCGTTTAGTTGATGGGGTGTTGATGAACACTGTTTCTTTATTGTTGACACGCATTCTTTCGTCGAGCCCGAGCAAGGACGCCTCAGAGCGAGCCACTGCACTGCTTCGGAGCGTTCGCAGGAAGACGTTCAAATGGGTGCATGATCTAGCATATGACCTGTCCATGGCACCCATGAACACAGAACGTATTGACCTCGTGTGGGATATGGCTGCAACTTGCCGAAACACGTTTGACGTCGACTATAGTACTCTCGACAATCATTTCCGATCTGCAGAGGACATCGACACTTTCATGTCTTGCTCGTTCCTTCTCCAAGTGCTTTCCCAACAATCATTGGGTATGTCTGATTTCTGTAGATCATATGTGTATCTTTGAAACCTATCTTCTCAGGTGATCGTGATGCTACTGCAAGGTTACTCTATGGACGTGGAGTTCATCTCCACCGCACTCTCGAGGAGCCTCTGAGGGATGCAATCCTTGGTGATCCATCAGACTATGGTGTCGATCATGCGATCACTATACTTTTTGCGAGTTATAAGCCAGGTACACACAAATGGGAGCAATTCCGACATCCGAGTTCTGGTTGGCTCACCTGCAAAACAAAGGCGGCCAAGGACTGCCACCCCAAGACAGTGTACATCAATGTCCTCGATGCTTCCCTGCATGTGGACGGTCGAATATGTGGTAGCTTACCAAATGAGATAAGAGATAAATTATCTCAGCTTCCCTTCCGTGTGCGTGAATATTGCTGCTAACATCAGACATTGATCACTGATGCATCTCATTGTGCAGCGGGACTTCTTCGTCATACCATCCAATCTGCCTGGAATGGATTATATGGCGTTCGCGATCACATCCAAGTACAAAGTAACTACTATCTACCCTTATGTTACGTGATTGATAGAATGGCTCAACTATGTGCAGGTGCACTTTTCACTGCGAGATCAAAAATTGGTGATCCGAGCACAATGCTGTCAAACTGACAAGATACTCGAGTTGATTCCTTGGAGTTGTTTCATTCATGACCTTCCAGACAGCCTCGTGTTTCACCATGTTCACTGGTTGGGTCTGTCTACATCGATCATCGAGATACGCCCTGAGGAACAGCCTTGGGATGAATCTCCCGAAAATTGGAGGATTGATTGTGCATCCAGGCATTACCATGCATACCGAGGTTGTGAGACTCTGGTGGACATCCAAAGTAAAACTTTGGGAATCATTTCCAAGTGCTTGGATCTCTGCCAGTCGTATGAGAGGCATTTCGATCAGCCCTGGGAGCACACCCGTCGACATCTCTTAGTCACTGTCAGCCCAGCACAACAATTATCTGCTGTCTTATCTGACTATGGCCTGTCCTTTTTCCTCAATGAAAAAGGGGAACTCGAATCTCGAGACTTCAAGAATATGGTGTATGATGAGAACCATACTATTGGGGCATTAATTGGTCTTGAAACCTTCCTTGTTCTTCGGCCGAAAACTCCTCTCATGGGAACTGTCACGCCAGCAGCATTTAGCCCGAGATGTGTCCTTATACCAAACCGCTTTTACCAAAAACGTGGATTTGAAGGCTGGCTTTCCGCTGTTCCTTACCATCAACCTAATGGTCCCAAATATTACACATACGACGTGGATACTGAACTAGGTTGCTTAATGGGGAATGGTAGCTTGACAAGCACACGTTTTCTTGCGTATCTGCATGCCATTACTACTCACCATTGTCCTGATCCATTGACAAGGAAAACAGGAGCTCAAGTCGCTCTTTCTCTCCTCCAATCTGCGGGATGTCGTTCACTTATGAGGTTCAAAGCTCTTGCATGTGATGCATCACATACTAGTGGTGACATCAATCCTTGGAGTTCCACCCCGTATCCTCAAATCAATGCTGCACACGACAATATTCAGATTGATTATTACTGGACGGGAGATTATGCAAAGGTTGATCCATTAGTGACCGAGCGTGCTTCACAACGAGCTATGCATCTATTTCCACTGAATCCGACCTCTAGGGAAGACTACAAGGGCACCTCGCTCGAACTGCTACTTTCCCGTCGCCCAGCGCCAGAACTCCCGCACCGTACTATTCTGCCGCGGGAGACTGACAGTCACCGAAGTAACAAGACAGTAAATATCAACCCTGCAAGGCTAGACCAGTTTACCTCCATTCTTCGGGTCAATTCCGAATTTCAACGGGCATACCTTGCTTCTATTGACTCGAGTAGCTCGCGCAGGGTTGAACCTCCACTGGCTTACAAGGTGGTTGGAAAGAACCGCTTAGGTGCACTTCAGGAATATTACACGGGGTGCCAAAGGGGCTACATGGATGCTTTGTGCAGGCTGGAGAAGACCCTCGGCCCGACGACTGACCATGAACAAGTGCTTGAAGCATTTGGTTGTTGGCCGGCGATTACGGGAGACGCTCTCTTGCGATGTCTCGCGCCTACCACACCTATCAATGTACCTAGAGAGTGGAGGCAATGTCTGGTGTCATTCGCTCTACTCCTCTTGGAGCTTCAACGTGCCGGGAGATTGCTTCAATTTGCTTCGGGTGGTCTCGAGGAGGAGTTCGTGATGGAATTAGCAAACGAACAGTGCGACGGCGGGTGGGATCCGAATGAATTCCCAGATTGGCTATTGATTCAGGTGCATTTTTATGTTTAACACGAGGTGCTCATCTAGATCTCTTATGTTCCTCTTATTCATTTCAGATTCAGGGAAACTTTCTCATTCGCCGTGCCCAAGCAAAGATCGCAAGGGAGATGATGTCTCCAGGGCCCGGGGGGAACACCGTGATGCAAGTTAACATGGGCGAAGGCAAATCATCCGTCATCATCCCAATCATCGCGGCTGCTCTTGCTGATAGTGAACAGCTTGTTCGTGTCGTTGTTCCCAAAGCGTTGGCCGTTCAGACGTTCGAGTTGCTGGTTGCATGCCTTGGCGGTCTTGTCAACCGGCGCGTATATCACCTACCATTCTCTCGTACCCCCGAGTATGATGACCATGGCAGAATCATCGACCGAATAGATATTCTCCAGAAGTTCATGTCTCAATGCATCGCCAAGCGTGGCATTCTGCTTGTCGAGCCAGAGCACGTTGTATCACTCAAGTTGAAGTGCGTGGAGGAACACATGACTAGCGTTGTGACCACAGACCCATCTTCCAAGTCCCAGAAAGGGGTTTATGAATGCATCACGACAGGCCTTCCACTTGGATTGGTGCGTGTAGAGAATGATATAGTACTACTTCATTGACTCAGCTTACCACGTCACTGCAGTCACCAGCTGGCGCCCGCAGCGCCATGCCCACATCACCTGCTGTACATGGTCGCAAGAGCGCAGAAGATGAAGGTGTCCAGAACGCACTGAAGTGGGCGAGCCTTCAGAAATTGATCGATTCGCAAGTTCGAGATATCCTAGACGAAAGCGACGAGATCCTTCACTCACGCTTCCAACTGATCTATACGATCGGCTTCGAGCAGCATGTAGATGGGTACCCTGATAGATGGACGATCACTCAGCAGATCCTCCAGCTCCTGAAGGACCATGTTCGCACTCTTTCAAGATGTCATCCAAACACCGGCGTAGAGTCCGCTGGAGGTCAACCCGGAACCTTTCCATACATCCACATGGTCCCAGTCTCAGATTTCCGTCGACGACTAATCCCAATGATCATAGAGGACATTATGGTCGGTCAGCTGCCAAATTTCAAGTTTCACCACGCTTCTGCAGAGTTACTTGACGCTATTCGGAGCTTTATATCTGACCAAGATGTCATGCAACTTCAAGAGACGGTTAAGAGGGTGGAAGAGTATGCTATGCGTTCTGATCAGAGGTACCTATGGAATGGCCTTCTACTCCTTCGTGGACTCCTGGCCTCAAATATCCTTTTATTTGCCCTCACGGAGCGCAGGTGGCGGGTCGACTATGGTCTTGGGAAGCTGAAACAACAACGCAGAGACATTCTTGGTCGTCCAATTGGACCAACTCCGACGATGCTCGCCGTTCCGTATCGCGCTAAAGACGTGCCAGCCCCGAACACACAGTTCGGTCATCCAGATCTCACAATCATTCTAACATGTCTATCTTACTACTATGCCGGCCTCACTGAGGAGCAACTAAGAGTCGCTTTCGAAATTCTGCTAAACCAAGATGACCCGTCTGTGGAATGTGCGATTTGGACCCAAGACTACAATGGCCCGCTATTGCCGGATTCGCTACGAGAACTCAGAGACATTAACCTCAAGTCGTCGGAGCTATGGGACAAAATTATATTCCCGTTTTTCTCTCGGAATCAAGCGACTGTTGATTTCTACCTTTCTCGGGTCGTGTTTCCGAAGGAAGCGAAAGAATTTCCTTGGAAACTCTCTGGATCATGCTGGGATTTGGCAGAGAAGCGAGAAAAGCTTATAACTGGTGAGTAAACAGCTTCCAACGCCTATCAGAAGCGTGAGGCCCGGTCGGCATGATGTTGATGCAGCGCCAGGTTTCTCTGGAACACGCGACGGGAGATGGCTGCTACCTATGTCTATCGTTCAACACGACCTCGACGATCAGCGAGGAACAGATGCAAGAGTTCTTGAATGTCTTCTTCAACCCGAAAACGACGTCTATCTCGTCACTCACCAGAGTGGAAATCGACCATCTACGTTCGAATTCCTCCGATTGGTAGCCTTACAACGACCGGAAGTTTACGTTTTAATCGACGTTGGAGCTCTGATCCTCGATTCTTCCAACCTGCAAGTGGCCAGAGAATGGCTCTGTATTGCGTGTGCTGTCGCTGGAGCCATCTATTTCGACGAGAACGATGAATTGACAGTACTCACGCGGAACGGCACCAGCCAACCACTGTCCTCGTCCCCGCTTGTTCAACAGCTAGATCGCTGTCTCGTCTATCTGGATCATGCACACACAAGAGGCACAGACCTCAAATTCCCTATTGGCTCACGAGCGGCGGTCACGCTGGGTCCAAAGGTGACGAAAGATGCCTTGGTGCAAGGTTCGTTTCCACGTCACCAATTCAATCTAGACATATAACCGTGTGTCGCGTTAGGCTGCATGAGGATGCGAAAACTTGGCCGCGGCCACAGGGTCATGTTTTTCGCGCCGCCTAGTGTTGATCAGAGTATTCGCTCCATGAAAAATGACTTGAGCACTCCAGTCACCACAGTCGACATCCTGTCCTGGGCGATACACGAGACATGGGAGGATATTCAGCAGCGGGCTCCTTACTGGGCGAAACAAGGCATGAATCATAAGAAGAGACATGGCGCTTGGTCAAAATTTCGCAACGGCAAGTTAACGTCAAAGCAGCTGTCGGAAGTATGGCGCGAGCCGAACTGCAGATCGCTCGCTGATCTTTATGCACCATCTGACGCCGAAAATACGGATAGCGAGTGGTCTGCTTTGGACCCGGGAATTCTCCAACGTTGCAAGAACATCGGGATCCTATCATTCCCACGGGGACGCATCGACGAAGAACAAGAGCGGGAGGTTGACCGCGAGCGAGAGCGTGAACGAGAGATGGAGCTCCCCCCATCTGCAGGACCGGAGTACCATTACCTTCGCCCAGATGTCATCGCCTTCGTTGAGAATGGCGTCATCCCTTCACCGCACTCCGGAGATGCTTTCCTTCCTATCTTCACAATACCTAGAAAAGGTTCAGCGGGCACGCTCGACACAAATGTCTGGGGTATATCTATCTTGGCGACAGTGGACTTTAGCAAAACCATCAGGCATGGGTCGACTCAGGGAACCCCAAATCAGTACCTCAGACCCGTTCAATGGATTCTCTCTGGAAAAAGAGACCATGATCAAGTACTGGTTCTGCTGAGTCCATTTGAGGCCAACTGCCTGATGCCAGACATAAGAGTGAGCAAACATGTCCACCTTCATTTATATGTGCCTCGTACGTCACAGTACATGAAGCCATCGGACGATCTTCGACTGTATTCCATCCCTCCTCTCCCATCAGACTGGTCCCCACCATGGGAGTTGATCAACCAACTGAATGTGTTTGCTGGGCAGTCGTACCTCCGAAGCTATGACTTGTATCTCCTGTTATGTCGTCTGGGCGGCATACCCTCGACGAAAGAGTTAAGGAGAGGCGAGGAAACTTCGCAGGATCCTTCCAATGTCCAGCGTGTCAAGGAGGTGACGTTCTCTGGTGTGCCGCTACCTCTCGTGGAGGCACTACTCGCAATTCGGGGGAGAGGGCGACCGTTCGCACACACGCACATGGGAAAGATTATTCACAGGCAGCTACTTACGGAGAAAGACTTCGAGGAACCAACACTGGTCGGGGGTGATGACAAGCCGGATAAGCAAGCTTCGACCTCGAAGGTCCGTGAAACACTGAACTTGGTTCCGGTATGAATTCTTCAGCTCGTAACCGGAAGAACTAGTTTTGACTGCTTCATTTCCAAGGAACATCCGACGCCAACGACACTGAGTCGGAGGGTTCCTGAATCAGGGACCCAGCGCAAGGCCAGAGGGGTCTATTTGCTTGGGGTAATGGTATAGCACTTTCCTTTTCCACGCAAGTTCTCACAATAGCACCAGGTCAACTTGAAGCTGCCGTCCAGTACGCCTGCGCGCAAAGAGTCTATTCACCATGGGGTCTGTGGTGATTCGGTTGTCTTCCTGCTCTCGTGCTGACGCTATTCGATCACCCTGCTCGTACATCGTTCCCAGGGTAAAGTGGAGCAAATTTCACCTTCCCCAACTTCCAGATCTTCGAGACATATGGCATCGCAGCGCGGAGTGAATGATCATTTTCCTAGTGAACGCACGGCGGCACAGCACTGCACGTCTGACAAAGCGCTTCAGCGAGCAGTCATGCAGCCACCTGGTCTGGTTCGTTCAGCAATTTCGGTGATTGGCGCCGTTATTTACCCCCTTTCACAGCACATAGGTCGTGCCAAATCTGCAGAGCCGTGTCTTACCGACAGCAATGCTTTCAGTGACGTCAAGGGGGCTTCAAATGAACAGACAGCAGATCCTGTGAGTTTGTCTGCCTCCACAAAGCTTCTCAAATATCAGCTGCGATAAATCCCATGGTGCGCATTCACTGCTTTGGCTCGAATCGTTACAATTGATGGCCACCGTGAGTACATAGGATGAGGCGGTGAAGCAGACACCGTATTCCAAATATTTGAGTATCGAGGGCGTAAAGTAGTGATGGAAGCATGCAGATTTCGCGTCAACAGTCGGTAGTAGACGAATTCAAATAACCGATTCAGAGAATGACACCTTATTACCGCTAGTTCCACTCTTTCATGTATAAATGTTACGATTTTCGACAGTGACCAACGGTGTCGGTGTCGAGACACCATCGTGGTCTCTCTCCCCATCTTCTCCCTTTTTCCCTGCCCAGTCAAAGTCAATGACCATCACTTGATTCTCCTTGGCGACGAGGACGTTCGGCCATCGCAGGTCTCCATGAACCAGATCCTCGGCGCGGAAAGAACGGACGAGATCCTGCAACTGCTCTTTCCATCCGCTCTCGATGTAGTAGCCGGGAAGGGCTTCGACATACTCCGTGACTCTGCCGAAGAAGCCTTCGTGGAGTCTATGAAAGCCCAGCAGCTTCGGCGCGTGTCCACGATCTGCACAAAACTCGTGCAGCTCGTACGAGTAACTCTCTGCGAACTCGACGACGGCGCCCTTTTCCTCGCCGCACTCGGTCGTCTCGGCCCATGTCAAGGAACCGGTCAGGACCGCCCAAAACCCTGGAAATCTCGAACGTGATGGGCGATTGGGAGCCAGGACGACGTAGGCTCGAAATAGGAGGTATGACATGGCTCCCCGCATCACGGGAGGGGGATTTTCGAGTAGTCATTCAGCGTCTTGGTCGATGCGAGCGACGAGGACCGACGCTGCTACAAAGGCGTTGTGGAGAGCATGCCGATCCTTGCCCGGAATACATGAGAGTCCGGGCAGGAGGGCATTGATCCGCCATCCACGTTTCGGACCGTTGTAGATCATACCGTAAAATGTGACGTAGTGACCTAACGTAATGTCTTTGGACGTCGCTCTGTCAGCTCGAGGAGCGGAGAGGGGGGGGGCGGATGGAGTGGATGGAGGAGAAAGGGTTGGCAAGGGCACGAAGCACTCTTCAGCCCGGGACGGAGCCTGGCCGGGTAGGGCACGAGCTGCGAGGGCGGGTGGGAAACCTCGCAGGAGCATGTGCCTGGCAGTCA
>JBBPMC010000501.1:0-21345 GCA_038090115.1 Strobilomyces echinocephalus | reverse complement strand
GGACCACCAGGCTATCCGCGAGGCATCATATGTCAACATCCCCGTCATCGCTCTCTGCGACACCGATGCCCCTCTCAAATTCGTCGACGTCGCAATTCCCACGAACAACAAGACCCGTCACTCCATTGGTCTGATCTGGTGGTTGCTCGCGCGGGAAGTCCTCAGGTTGCGTGGTACCATCACTCGCACGCCTGACGGCTGGAACGTCATGGTCGACATGTTCTTCTACCGTGACCCCGAAGAGGTCGAGAGGCAACAACAGGAGGAGGCCCAGGCCAAGCTCGCTGCTGCCGAGCCAGACGCCCAAGCCGGTCTCTCGGAGTGGGATGTCACGTCTGCTCCTCAAGCAGGGGGTATCAACCCCATGCTCGCCGGGGAAGGTGGTAAGGGACATGCTCTCTTGACTTGAGCGCCAGTCTTAATTTTCGTTAGGTGCCCTGGACTGGGCCGCAGACGCTGGACCAGCGACCGATTGGGCAGCAGAGCCTGCATCGAACTGGGGTGCTGCCGCGGAACCGGCGGCTGCCAGCGGTTGGGATTAAGCTTACTGTCGTCGTTTTTAGCTCGGAGCAGGTGGACGTGCACTCCTTTAAGCAGTGGTCGAGGTTTTTTCCAACTGGAATTTCGCAGTATACGAGCCATGCGTCTGTTTTCCTGCTCTCCCTTACACATGAAATATGCCAAAAATATGAGCATCCCGAGGGCTCGGCGCCAGGCGCTCAAACCACTCAGATTGCCGTTATTAGACTGACCCGCCACTATCATGGAAATTTGGCAGGCACCGGCACTGGTGTCCCGGAGTTCTGGAGGGCTTCCACTATGTTGGCAGGCAGCCACCGAACAAAGGCCCGGAGATGACCGATGATCCTTGGTCGTGATATGATATCTGGCATGGATCCGTTCTTGACACCGCGGTTCCATAGAACGCCAAGAAAGCCATGGGGAGGCAGCGGGGAACGGATACTTAAAATGCTCGAAAGCGGGCATAGTTCGTGATTCTTTCCTACCCCACTGATGCTCCGATGCTAGCTCCCTCAGTCACCGTTTGCTGGTGCATCACGCCTTGGAATAAATGGATCGTTTTACATGATGAATGGAACAAATGGCATCTGTGTCTCTCTCCGCAAGCACTTTCATTCGCTATTATGAAGATGAATACCTCATTTCTTTCTCGCATCGCTTGGGGCCGTGACCCAGATGTGTGTGATGTGGAACGCGTTCGGGACCTCACTGGCAGGATAACGAAGATGCACGCATACCCTGCAGCTTATGGCGGCTTCGGCGACGTCTGGAGTTGCTACCTGACATACCTTGACAAGTCGAAGCCTCCCATGAGGGTAGGTAGTAGGTACTAGCATGGGTCATTCCGGCTGACAATACCCTCTGGAATATTACAGGTGGCCGTCAAAGCCATCCGGCCTGTGTTTGCGAGCAGTCAGGAGTTGCACATCAAGCGAAATGTGATTTTCCGTTCGAGTTGCACATAAATCTGAATTTCCTTAATCACACCTCCACTGGCAGGCTGTAGAACAGGAGCGCAACGTTTGGGTCGGGCTCAAGCATCCAAACGTTTTGCCTTTGTTGGGGATTACGACCGAATTCGGGCAATTTCCAGCTTTTGTCTGTCCGTGGGCAGATAATGGGACCCTGTCAGAATATCTCGAGAAGTCTGAACCCATACTGGATCTGAAGAGAAGACTGACTCTGGTATGTCGCTAAAATGCCCCAGATCTCGCATTGCATGACTTGGTCCACAGCTTGCCGATATCGCAGCCGGCCTGCAGTATCGTGAGTTCTTTAGTCCCTTCGGTTCGGTTCAGTCGATTTCATTGACAGATACTAGTACATTCTTGTCACGTAGTCCACGGTGACCTTAGCGGCGTACGTTGATCTTGGCTGAGTTCAACCTCTACGGGACTTATCGTTGATCGATTAGTCGAACGTCTTGATAACCAAAACTGGGACAGCCTGTCTCTCTGACTTCGGTCTCTCGACGCTAGTTGAGGTATCGGACACCTCGATCGCCGGCGTTGCGTTCCCCGGCAACATTCGGTGGGCAGCTCCCGAACTCTTTCGCGGGTGCACAGAGGAAACCCCAACATCGCAACTGTCGAGCCCACAAGCAGACATCTACTCGTTTGGGAGTGTCATGCTGCAGGTCCCGTGTTCACGTCCATCCCGTCTCTCCTCTTTGGAAGCTGACGTTTTCGAATAGATTCTGACGGGCAAACTACCGTTCCACGGGGTTCAGAGGGTGGCTCAGATCGTGATCATGATTTCGCGCGGCCGCCAACCACCTCGGGAGGATGGATGGGATGGCAAGGCCATCCCAGACGTGCTGTGGAAGTTCGTGGAGGCGTGCTGGGCGCCAGATCCCTCGGAGAGACCGTTGTGCAAGGAGATCATCCACTTCATTAAGCGTCAGCGATCGAGGATGTAATAACCATAGAATTATCGGCTGAGATTGGTACTTTCGCCGATACCAAGGCGATATGGGACAGATATCCATACTGTAACTGTACCAACTTGTAGAGTAATGTACAATCCATATGTACCAATGACAGATCCACAGTTCGCTGACCAGTTTTGTATTATATCAAGCGCCGGACGGGTTTGACAATATGATGATGGCACATATATCCAGATGGTGACTCAAACTACCGAGCTCCGTTTACGACGTTTTGTCTTCGGCCTTGAAGAGGTTGTGCTGTCGCTGTCGAGGAAGTCGATTGTTACTCTGAGTTAGTCTGCAAAGCCTCAAACACACCTCTCGCTTTCGGCCGTGCGGCGGGAACGTCGACTAGGTACAGTGGAATTGTACATGGCAAGCACCTCTGCAGTGTATGAAGTCCAGCTGCAAGAATCAACTTCCACAGATGGTGCATGCGGAATCCGTGCAGCTTTGTTTTCCTCTGCCAAACGTCTGTGCTCCACTGTGCCAACGGCTGGCAAGGCACCGTACGAGGCCCGATTGGTAGCCTCTGCCCTGACCTATGCATCCCAGCCTGTGGCATAGTCATCAAGTGCGCCATAAATATTAGGGAATTTCATGCACGTACTGAAGGTTGCGGGGTCTGATTCCCACTCTGAAGTTGAATAAATATGTCTCGGCGGGGGAATGGGAGTTTCGTCGTTAAACATGTTGACGAGAAAATTTGTCAGGTAGTATGAGTGAAGGGGCTGGTCTTGGCGAACGGGTCGTTGGTCGGTCGGAAGCAGAGTACCTGGGGGATACTAGTACTCGAGGACTTCGTCGACCTCAAGCGTTCTGCATACTTTGTCCCACGTAGATTGGTATCACGAACGACGTCCGGTACTCGTGGGTCCCGAGAAGCGTGCCAGAGGCAGTATATCACATGGTTCAAAAACCTGAACGCAAACTTCCACTCGACGGGGATCCAGATGAGATGGCCCGATGTGAGGGACATGACGGGAAAGGCTTGTAGTTTGTAGTCGAAGGAACCGCAATAGAGAAGATCAGGAGCCGTCGAGGGCAATGTTGGGTCGTCGGCGATGCTTTGCCAGAGATTGACGGCATCGTCAACACTGAAAAGTGGTATGATGTCCACCAGGACCAGGAATGTTCCAATCTCAGAACGATTGTTTTGTCAACGTTGACCGTGAAATCCGAGTCCAGGTCAGGCCATCTCAAGTTGCAAGGTGGAGGCCACGTGCACCGTGACGGCAGTTTCCAAACCAGGAACAACACGCCGCCTCATGGCAGATGCTCAAGGCGACCATACAGAGACGGTCTTCGAGAACAATGAAAAACGTGGTCTTGGACATCCCAACATTCACATGGACCCACAACTCTTCTTGTTACAATACCTCGTGACGGTACACACGACGTACGTTTCCTTAGCCCCGGTGAGGCTACTGGTAAGCCTTTTTGTCTTGTCGACGGGGCTCCTGTTTGTCTTCCGTTTTCGTCAGAAGTATTTTGTTTCAGAACTAACGCGAAGTATGGTTTAGCTGCCCTGAACGTCTCGATGCGTGGACGCATGCCCCACAGCTGTATACAGCAAGGGATATTTGAAGGTCATTACTGGCCAGCGCCGGTAACCTTCTCCCTATTGCGTTTCTTACCGCCTTTCTTGCATCTCCCTCCCGAATGGAGTGCTATATCTGCCACAAATTGATCAAACGTCGTGAATACACCCGCCATGTTGGCTCGCATCTCGCCGGAGGCGACACGGGGACGCACCATCAATCAGATCCCTCCCTCGCTGATTTCAGCTATGACACGGCCAATTATCACCACCATGGTACCGTGTTTCCTGCACACTTCACTCTGCCTCGCTTGCGAGCCTCTCGTTTGCCAGAGCACGAATATCCTTTGCATCCGGTGGCCTCAGCTGGCGAACCCTTGACAGAGGATGTTCTTGACCAGCTTCCCGCTGAGGGTCGTCGGAGTCCAAACTTTTCTTCACCTCGCACCGCGCTTGTTCCAGACCGTTCTCCTCGTCAGGGGACACAGAACCCCTTCCAAATATGGCTCAAGAACCCTACGCGCCGCTCTGAAAAGTATACCACGATTGATGGGCAAAAGAGTGGATCGGATTTGGAGGCGCAGTTCAGGCAAGACGCTGAGATCCTGCGACGTACTACTAGGGAAGAGATCATCAAGATCGTGAAGGACTTTGAAGGCTCTTCATATTCGGGGAGTAATAAGGAGTCTTGTTTGGATTTGGTTCAAAAGGTTCCGATTTTCCCGGTAGGCGACTTGTAGCTTCAGGATGTCGTTCGTTCGTCTAATACCTGCGCAGGGATTGGTGGCTTACACGTATACACATCTGAGCCTGTGTGCTCCTCGTGGTTGGATTTTTTCCAAGGACGATTGGTCCGACCGAGTATCTGAATTGAAACAGCTAGCAGAAAGCTGGACAAAGTCTGGTGACGTACAGTGCATCCTAGCATGCCGTTCGATAAAGGATAGGTTGCTCGGCCTTCTTCGTGCGGTATGTGACCTTGTATGGTCCAACTCTCTCAATACCGGCTGATACCCTTCAGGCGCCCGGAGAACACAAATGTAATGCGGCGTTGTTAAATGGAACGATGGTGCTTAACCATGATATCCATAATCTGACTGCTGTGGTAGCCCTGTATATCACCGGACCACAGAAGAGAGATATTTTAGACCAGCGCGGGTCCAAAGTTGAAGAGCTTGTTGACCTTTTCCACGACGTGAGTTTGGGCTGAGAACATAAGAATGATCAGAGTGGGATTCTGACAGGGTCCTAGTTACTTGAAGCTAATGTCCAACTCGGCGAGGATTATCAGAGGTGCCTTCTCAACCCACTTATTCAGTTTTCAAAGGAGACTGGATATTGTCCCCGGGGCGTCTATCTCAAGGAGGGTACGATCAGTGGTCTCGTGTCCGAGAGTCAAGGAGGCTTTGGTTTCGTCTACAAAGGCAAAGTTGGTTCTCGCTTGGTCGCAGTCAAGGCCCTCAAACGAAATGGCCAGAGCTTACCTGAGTATAACAAGGTGATTACATGCTTTGACCAAAGACCTGCAGATTGACTGAGGAGAGCACTTAGCAAGTTTCCAAGGAGGCTACTGTCTGGAGACATTTTCGTCATCCGAACTGCTTGCCGATGTATGGTGTATACCGAATGCCTACCGAAGGACCGAACATCAGTTCTGCACTGGTCTCTCCTTGGATGGACCAAGGGACTCTATTGAAGTATCTCGAACAGAACCCCAAAGCAAACCGAACCCAGCTGGTGAGCTGGATCCTTACTCGCCAGCAGAGATCATCCTTCATTTGTCGCGTAGATGTTGGATGTAGTCCGCGGCCTGAATTATCTACACTCAATGCAACCGCATGTTGCTCATCGAGATCTCAAACCAGTACGTTGACAGTCCTCTCTCTAGACCGAGTACCGACTTCGCTCCGTGCTGGTAGGATAACATTCTCATCACAAGTAAAGGGCGCGCATGTCTCGCAGATTTCGGACTTGTGTCGACCTTTGATACGGACGATCGCTTCCAGACCGCTCCGTCCCAGATCGTCATGGGCGGTACATACTACTTTATGGCCCCAGAGATCTTTGAAGCGGAGGGCAAGGAAGATAAACGCAGAGTGAACAAGCGAGCGTGCGACATGTACGCGTTGGGTTGCACCATCTACGCGGTACGTCGGACGACTGAAACGAAGCCGTCAAAGGCACACCTCATCCGGCATACAGGCTTACACCGGTAACCCGCCCTTCTGTGGGATGGACCCTGTTCGACTCCGCGCTCACGTCATATCCTGCAAGCGACCAGTGTTTCCGAGTGATAAAATCCCTCTCGACATGTGGAGTTTCGTGGAGAACTTGTGGGGTCCGGAACCATCGGAGCGGTTGACGGCCGAGATGGCTCTCGGCTGGATGGAGACCAAAGCTGATCAGGAAGGCGTGGACTCGAGCCTCGCGCCGTTCGAGGAGGAGTGGAAGTGGAAGGGACCTTACAACGATAAATGTCTGTGGTCGGTACCTCTTTGAGACCGTCTTGCAATAATATGTGGCGAAGATGGGAACTCTTTGGAAGAGTCCGGGACTGTTGCGTAGAATTACTGCATCAAATACTCCATAGTATTAGCATTAATGGCCGAGGCCCAGGCAATTGTCGCGAGGTGCCCATCTTGTTTTTGCCAAACGAGCTATAACTATACCATCCTGGCCACCATTGACAGTTAATCTCACTGGCATTTGACAGAAGTCTCTTCTTGCGATGCGTCACGATCGCGAATGTGTAACACGGGCGACGTCCAGGCTGCGCGACGCAACAGCTTGGACTCGGACTCAGACCGCTATTTACTTTCACTCCCTCCATTATCCACGGGATTGTTTATCATAAACTATACTTTTAATCATGGGGTGTTTCTGGTTGTTATTTAGATACAGGAATTATAGCAATCTCGGAATAAATTACATGGTCAAGCTGGCTTCCGAATCTAGGATGGCGAGCTGGTGTGTCGCGTTCGGCGTTGACATTATATGCCTGCGAGATTGGCCTAGGCGGATGGCCGGTGTGGGGAATAAAATGGAGTTACGCCTCTCGCCCGAGGGATGGAGCAGAGCCGGGGTGGGGCAATGATCGAGTGGGCTCAGCCCTATGACCCTCGTCTTCCTCGAGGTCGTCACCAGGCGGGAGCCAGCGAAGCGGGACGGGAGGGAGCTTGGGGAGGGTGATCTGGGGGAGTGTGGGTTCATCGGCGTGGGCGGGGAGAAAACGGGGGAGGGTGATCGAATTGTCGCCGGGCGCGTAGTACTCGTCCTCTGCATACTCCACGTCATCAGAGGTGGGAGGAGAGGCGGGGGGCTGGGTCGGCGGAAGGAAGCGTATCAGGATGGTGAGAGGTGGGGGCAACGGGACGAAGCGAGGCTCAATCTGGACGGCCTTGGTCTCGTCGCAGTTGAGCTCGTCCTCTTCATCGTCTGCATCCAAGAACTCGTCCTCGCAGTCTTCGTAATCACCCTCGTCGTCGAGGTCCTCGCAGTCTTCATAGCAGTCCTCGTCGAGGTTCTCGCTCTCCTCATGGTCCCCCTCGTAGGTGTCCTCGCGTTCCTCATAGTCGTCGACCTCTGAATTGTCTTCGCAATCCTTATAGTCATTGGCGTCGACGTCGCTCTCTTCGTCGCTATCGTATTTGTCCTCGTCTTCGATACCATCGGCATGGCACGTGCCGAGTGGTCCAAACCACTTGTCCGGGTCGGCAGCGAACTCGGCCAACAGCCCTTCGCGCAAGAGCACGAGGGTCCGTTCGGCAAGAGCGCCGTCGTCTTCTTCGTCGGAAGCAAGTGAACGGATATCCTGCAACCAGCGGAGCACAGCTGTCCGAGGCGAATGGCCGTCGTCCAGCACGTCGTGGATCCGGCCTGATTTGCAGTCCATGGCAATAGGGAGGGAGTTGGATTCAGAGGACATTGGTATGGGTGTGTTGCCGGCCGCATCGTCGTCGAGCCAAGGGTTTAAATGCGCTGGCGCGTGTGGAGTGGACACTATTGTTCACTAGGTGGCCCATCTTTCGGGTGTGGACGTAGTGGTGGTCGCGATCATGGTGTTACGCCTGGCTCGGTGGCAACCCATTGTCTTCCCACCAAGTCACCGATCGTCCACCGCTTCGCACACCCCCACAACTTACAAGGTGAAACGACAATAGTAGTAGACCCAGGTCACGCTGACTGTATGTCCCAAGCTACATGTACATGTGGCCCTAATTAACTACTAGTAACGACGCGAAATATCGATGACATCTGACTGGACCGCCAGTGTAACCCTCTCAGTGGAAATATGCTCCCATACACCCCATGTCGTCAAGATGTCTGGGTCAGCGCCGGGGTTGTCCGTGCTGCTGTCCTTCGCCAGTGATCGCCTCCGCGACGTCATCCTGTCTAGACGAGGCAAGGTGCCCCGCCTCAAGATCCGCCTGTCCTCTCCGAGCCTCGCTTTGCTGCAATCGATGCAGCGAGCGTTTATGAGGTCTCGCAGCCTTCCTCTTGCATCGACCTCTGCGGATGGCTCTTTTGGGGGCCAATGAGCAATAGATGCATTCCCAGGCTTTGCGACGGCTATTGTGTCGTTCCACCATTTCTCCGCCGACCGTTGATCTATGGCGCCAATGACGACCACAATCTGTGGGGAAAGGTCACCACCGTACGTGACGTTGAAGTGTTCCCATTGCGATTTGACGTCTGGATATCCTCCAGTCCTTTTCTCCACGCAGAAGATGAGCAGATCTGCTCCGCGTTTGACAACTGAATCCTTCTTCATCCCTTCCTGCTTTTCCTCGCATGGCGTCTGTTTCCGCGGGACCTGGTGGACGCGAAATAGGTGCTCCGCCGTGGATTTCATGGAAACATTGAATGGAAGCCTGCTCTGTAACTCCTCGTTCACGACCGACACAGGGCTGCGAAAGTTCATCAGCCGGGCGAAAGAAAGAGATAGGGTGACAGGGTTTCGAAAGGTGACGGAACGCTTTATAACACCTTGACAGGGTGGGTTGCGTCGGGAGACGTCACACATGATGACGTTGGCTACTCGTGCCTTGCTCTCCTCCTTTGGTGACAATATGGCACGGATGTCAGAAAGTGCCGTGTCGGCCCAACCGCCTGCAGCTGGCCTCCACTGCTCGGTGCGACACGTGCTCTTGATCACCTTGATCAGGACTTCTTTTGACATTCTTCGTCTCTCCTCCAGTATTGGGTTGTCCATGTGAGATTGAAGCGTCGTCACACAGGCATAGCCGTCGAAACGCATCCGAAGTGCCGTGAACTGTCTCTCGTTCTTCCACCACCACGAATCCATGCTGCCTTCTTGATTCTCGAGCCCCGTGATGACTACAGCGATCGGGACTTTCTTTCTGCAAATCGCGGAGTAGAAGAGGTGGTAATTCGTGAGCAAAGCGGATCGGACTCGCGTTCCGCGCACGCAGTAGACGAGCAGGTCGATCCCGCTCGTCTTGGACAGGTCGCGGAGAAGTTGTTTGAGGTATGCTTCCGCTTTCTCAGCAGGGACGGTTCCTTGTGATCCTTCGTCTAGCCCTGCGGTGTCCCATATGGCGAAGCATTCTTCGTCCAACTTGAGCGTGTAACGATGATAAGTCAGCGTGCACCCGACTGCACTGCTCGAGGTCGCTGAGATGTTCCGACCAGCGATCAGGTTGATAAGGGAACTCTTCCCCACCCCTGTTTCTCCAAACACGACGACGTTTTTGATCTCCTGCGGTGGTTTAGTTCAGAGTGGACGCTGTGCCAACCATGACGCACATTCTTGGGTCTTCCTCTGGCTCTCTTCGAGCATAAAATCGTTGGCTGTCGATGCGTGTTAGAATGCGCCACCATAAAATCCTAGAGAAGGGGACACATACACTTCTAAACAACATCAATTTCGAGTTGCCGACTCGGAGTCGAGTTCAAAGGGTACGTCCAGTCTTCCTGGACCCATTTTCCTGGGCGCTGATCGCTTTTAGTTCGGATGAGTTTTCGGTACCACTGCCGCACTAACAACATGCACTGACAATGTAGAACGCGTTCTGCGATGACAGAACAGGCCGTACCATACGCGGACGGCGTGTTCGTTCATACAACGGAGCGCACAGGTGCGGCGAACTGAATGTCGCCGTTGAACGCCATGCACGCAGTCCATGCGGAATCCTTGCGGGCTGTTCAGAATCAAGACCTCGTGTTTGGAGTATGACCGCCGCAATCGAACGGCATTGCTGACGTGATTCATTGCTTCAGTTGGATTTCTGCGGTGAGCACAGCGTTTTCTGGGCGCTTCAGATTCCTGCGTGTGAAATACACCACTTAGTGGCGCTTTATCTCACGTTCTAATCACTGGCGCTAGAATGTTCCTGAGAACGGAGAAGACAAAGTAACCCAACGTTCTATCAAGCCCATCAAAGTTGAGAAACTTGAACGTTCACACAGCACAATCGGCTCCTTGGTCCATGCTGTATTGCCGGAGGTAACCGTCGAAAGGATTCTCTATAAATTTGACAAGGTCACGACTTTTCTACGTCCAACGAACCTCTTTAGACACGAACTGAACAGAATATACCCCTGAGTGAGTACTCTTGTCTTTGTTGTTGATCTTTTAACCGAACGATGCGTTTTCCAAGTCTCCAGGGAAATGCTCCTCCCAGACGATCTTCCATCTTATCAGACGCAGCGGACTTGCACTCCAAACGTGCTTGTCGTCGGAGAGACAGGCGCGGGGAAAAGTTCTGTGATCAATCTCGTCGCTGGCGAGCAGCTCGCCGACGTATCTTCCAGTGCGAGCGGATGCACGCTGGGAGCTACCTCATACGACATCGTCCTCCGCGACAAGAACGGACTCGGCCACCACGTCCGTCTGTTCGACACCGTCGGACTGAACGAGCCCAGCCTAAGCAAGAATGACTACCTCACCGCGATCGAGAAAGCCAATGTGCTGATCACGCAGCTCCTCCGCACGGGCGGCATCCGCCTCCTTGTCTTCTGCATTCGTGGGGGTAGGATCACCTCGGTCACGCAGAACAACTACCACCTGTTCCGCGACGTGTTGTGCCAGAACCAGGTCCCCGTCGCGTTCGTCGTCACCGGGATGGAGAACGAGCACCCGATGGAGGGGTGGTGGAAGCGGAACGCCGCACAGTTCGAACGCTCCTCACTCGTTTGCACCTCACACGTCTGCGTCACTGCGACGCGCGGGCTCAACGGCGTGTACGCCAAGCAATACCAGGCATCGCAGGCCGCGATCCGCGCCATGCTCTTGGGTCACATGTCCAGGACGTCGTGGAAGCCCGAACGGACGGTCTGGTTCGTCCATCTGGCGGGCAAGCTGTTGCGTTGGGTCAGCAATATCAAGAAACAGCGCCTGCCCTTGCGGTCCAAGGCGCTTACGGTGGAAGAGCTTGCGCGGCATCTCGAAGATGGATGTAATTTCTCCCCAGAGGACGCAGTGACGCTGGCTGGCAAGATCTGGGCCAAGCGAACGGAGGGCAGCGGGTCAGACCTTGTGAAGGAGGATGACGTCGGCGTTTTCAATTAGGCCGGATCGACGTTCCAGGACGTGTCCCATACATCAAATTTCTCCCCCTTGTAAGATTCTATCTAGCCGTTGAATAGTTTCCGAGTCGAACAGCACAACCTGTTATCGAACCTCGTAGATACCGACCTAAAGTATGTACATATCTAACGTCCCCCCGTGGAGAATGGATAATTTCGACTCGATTGGTCGACGTTTATCTTATCTACGGTTAGACGAATCGACGCCGATCTTCCCTTACACGTGTCCTCCTTGCGACGAAGCCTCTAGTCTGGCCCGCCGAGGACGGGGCGAGTTTGGCGTGCGGCCGTGCCAGTGTTCTCGTGCCCACATGTGATCGGTCGCTGAGGCGCATGCCTCGCGTCTCGTGCCTGCACCGCGGAGAGCTGGCAAGGGCAGAGCGCTTGCAGTGTACCTCGTTCCGGGTCCACGCCTGACCCGAACAGCTCGCTTCGGGACTCGAGCTCGCGTGTGATACGTACGACGTAGCCTGCGCCGTCCGGCGTCTGCCCAGGGGAAGAGAATGCGCCAATTCAAAGGGAAAACGAGCTCGGCTCGCACTGCCGTCGATGATCGTAACACGGAGGTGCCTTTTTCGGTGCGGGGCGTCCCGTGGGGAGCTCTCGGAAGCTCCCACGATGGTTGATCCAGTCCCTTGGTGCGAGGAGAGTTCTCTCCAAAGGGACCCCCAGCAACGTTCCTCGCGGGTGGAGTTGGTGTCGACCGTAGTTCAATGTACGGAACGATTCGCCACGCGAGGCACTGTGTGAGATACGCTTGGCCTAGCTCGTCGTTGCAGGATTCATGTCATTGTCGTTGGATGACTCGGAGGGTGGAGGCATGTGCGGGCATGAGTGAGGATGACGGCAACGACGACGAAGGCAGTGTGCAGGAGGGGCTGGAGTCGACGGCGAATGGTCGGCGATGGCGGCAGCACACAGGACTTGCGGCAGCCTCGGTGGCAATGTGCCCGAGAGGAACGATTGGAGGCGCCAAATGAACGCGACGGGAGATGAAGCCTGAATAGGGCCGGCGGTGATGATATGCATGACCGGGACGAGGCCGATGGAGGACGACGACGGTGACAGGGATCGAATGCATTGAATGCTCGAGCTCGGCAACTCATACATAAGTACCCGACGACCTAAGGTTAGGAAAGGTGGCCCGGGGATCTTCCTGTTCTAGATACCAGCTTCCTGAGTTCACCCGAATTTCCTATAACGACGACCCGTTATGGACCTCACAACCGGTTATTATAACCCTCCCCAAAGGGCCACGCCCGTGTTCGACCTTTCTCCTCATCTCGAAGCGATGGGCAGCACCCCGCAAGATGTATACGCGAGAAGTCTACCAGTCCATTACGGATACCCTTTGTGGAACCCTGAGCCTAGCAACACCCTCCCGAATGACCACCAACTGGATGGGTTCCAGGTCGGGGATGTCGGCGTCGTTGATCCCGTCCGCGGGTTCGACGTCTTTTTCAATATCTGCAAGCCCCATGACCATGCGCTCCACAAGTGTTATGGTGTTCCACAGTTCCACAGTCCTATCAAGCTGAACTCCAAAGACGTATACGTCGAAGCAGACGCCATTCACCCCGGTTCCGTTATATTTTCTGGTGGCGTACGGCAGAATATCTTACCTGGTAGAGATCCTTCCTATGAGTACGTTCTTACCAAAATGGCAGTACGAAGTGCTCGGGATAGACTGAACCGTTGTTTGTCGTTATAGCGCTGAATATGAATTTATTGCGCGGTCCTCTGAAGGTGCAATTCTGATCCTCCCACATGGTGCTACGTTGCACGAACTCCGTCCCAAAACACGATTTCGTGACTTGGCAGTTCGGTCAGCCGTTGAGTGGTACCGTTTTACCACTGAAAAGTTTCAGCAACAAATATCGAACGATTCTCTCTATCTTATCACTGGTTTCTACAAGGCTCGCTCGTGGTCACTCGCGGTGTTCAGGAATGAATCCTTGGATGATGACTGTTTGATCAAGGCAATGAAGGTTGGGAGTGATTCTTCCATGAACTACAAGTGGAAGCACGCATGTCCTGTCGACTGGAAGTATGGGCCCAGACGTAGTGGTAACGGGTCATCCAATCAATCCATATTTTTGAGGGGATACAAAATAGCATTGAAGGATAGTTCAATTTGGACTCGGAAACCTGTGGTTGATGCGATATCCCTCTGTGATATCTATCCCCGAGCTTCTTGTTTCTCGTTTCTCAAGTTGGCATTTTGCAAGGGAACAAAGGAGCGTTCGTTCAGCTTTAACCACTATCCTGCATCATCTCAGGTGGGTATGTTGCCCGCAAACTTTCTCCGGACAAATGAACAGTTTGTCAGCCATTTCACTACTCCGATGTTGTTAATAGCTACCTGTTGAGCCAGGTCTGTGGCCGGCCAGATATGCTATTTCGCAGAACAGCTGAATCTTTTTCGACCAGAATCCGGGTGCCACCGTCGCTATTATGCACGACAGTGACTGGACAGCTCTTCTCGACACTGTCTGTTGCAGTTTACCTTCCACTTTTTCCGCTCGTGTTGACCTCCATACCGTACTTCAGGGTGAACTACAGCCTGATGACCTAGTACGAGAAGGCTACCTAGTTCAATTTTTGTCGGAAAAGCATCCTTTCTATTTGCGTGAAGGTAAGAACTTTGTGCATGGACATCTCACGGTTACTGAATGGTTACCTCAGGCGTCGTATACTTGCAAGTTGAATGGTGTGTGTGGCCATATTCTTACACGATGCTTTACTTATATAACATGAATATTTCACGCAGTGAGAGCACTTGGTGGAAACATTTTCTGTCTTATGATGCTTGGTTAGACAATCCAGACAATGATCATCAATCACTGGAAGGTCGGCTATTCGAAGTGGTTGCAGCCCATGATGATGACTCCCGGAATGTCATTGCGCGTGCGTCAGGACTTGTCAATGTTTTCACGGATTCTACGCAACAATGTGTTTCAGAATGCTACCCATTTGTCGATCAAGAAATGCAAGTCAGTCGACCTGTAGAAGCAGGAAACACTGCAAAGGGGGTTGACCCGATCCCGGAGACTGCCCCTAAACTCTCAGAAGACTTGGCATCTCTGAGTTTTGTATCCTCCAGTATGGACTATCGGAATGTCATCACACGTTCGTCACGCGTTTGCAGAAGTTCTGACCCAATCCTAAAGATGTTTTGCAGATATTCGCGGCGATCAATTAACCGGTCCTCGACAGGCACCTACACCCACTGAATGCTTTGTGTTAGTCCAGTCGGGTGACATGAAGTGGAGAACAAAAGATAGACCCATAGCTTTTGGAGAAGCTACAGAGTGGGATGACCAATTTCTACTGTGAGATTTTCCTTGGCCTTGTCTTCTGAGCCATGTTAACAGCAATCAGTCCATCTGATTTGTCCAACATGCTTCGTCTATCGGTCTGTGTGTCTTGTGACTTTTCTTCGAGAATAGAGCAGAACAGAATATTGCACACGTTGGAGCTCAGCGTGGAAGAGCTAATTGGTGAAGAGTGTGAGTGATTGTTGTCCTCATACTTTCATCAGATTTCACAACGATGTAGTGGTCATCTTTCCTTCGACAAGCGGAGATGCAGCTGGACTATCTTGTCCGTCCCTCCTTATCACCACTGAACGCAAGGATCTGGACGATCTGGACGCTTTTGTGAGTATTAGTGGCACTCAGACTTCACACACGCTGATTTTACTCTCACTTCATTCAATTGCTTCGTAACTGATTCGCGATTCCCGTTTCACAATCAATGTACGTGTAACCAACTTGTTGAATATTACCGGGGACTAACAGTCCGATTTCCGATCAAAAGGTGCATTTTAGTTACTTCATTCATCTTCTACAGTGAGTTGGGCGAGTCCATTCTGGCACTATGATGCGCAGGTAAAGTATGTTGAATATACCGTCGTTTGCAGGTTTTCAGATCTCGTGGAGAATCACTCCTGCTAGCCAAGGCCGCCGAAGGAGATGGACGGTGGGCAGGCAAGTCATCCTTACCCTGGTTGAATTCCTTCGCATGCATGCTCACACACTCCAATAGATATGGCCGGTCATATGACGGATATCGCCCGTTTGGGCCGGGAGCTCACACCTGAGGAACGCGCTCTTTTCTCAACCGGATATAGAAATCTCACTGCCGCTCGTCGCGCCTTGTGGAGCGACCTGTCATCTCCTGACTGGAGGCGGGAGGCCGAAAGTGATGGAGCCAGACTAGTCTCCCTCGAGCGTGAAATTGTCGACATTTGCAAGGAAGCTCTTGATACCCTTGAAAGGCACCTCATTCCCTCAGCCGTATCAACTGAATCTTTCGTCTTCTACGGCCAAATGTGGGTTCTCTCACTGCACTGAAACATACATCTGACGAGCAGCACCACAGGATTGGCGATTACCATCACTGTCTGTCCGACTTTCAAGTCGAGTTCGGGCGCAAGGGAAGCATCGAGAGTTCATTGGCAGCATACGAGGGTGCCTGGGACATTGCCACCCGTGCGCTTCGAACGACACATCCTATTCGCCTGCATCTTGCATTTAAACTTTCCGCGTTTTACTATGAGACTCTGCACAGCTACGACAAAGCATTGCGGCTTGCTCAGCTGGCATTGGACGATGCTTACGCCGTACTTGACGAACTCTCCGAGGACTACAATGATTCCATGCCCGTCATGCAGTCACTACTGGACAACGTGACCCGCTGGAAGTCTGAAAATCACGAAAGTATGCTTCATGACCAACTATTTAAGGAGTCATTTTGTTTACTGGTGGTATAGCGCTTCAGGTCGAGCAAGATGTTGACAAAACTACCATTATCGACGTCCTGGGAGAGACCTACGCTTTTCACGCGGGCGATCACCAACTCGAGGTGACAGGTTCGTTCCATGGCAATGCGGTAAGTCCTGTATCAGCTCGCTTGCCGCCATGAGCTCATTTTTTCTGCTTCAGGGTCAGGATCTGGTTAAGAGCTGTTCTCGACTCGATCAGCTTGACAATGCTTCTGTAAATGTGATGCAACCCCCTCTTCGCTTCCCCGCCTGGTCTTGTGATTCTCTACCATCGACCCAGCACTCCGCAAGCCCGAAAAAATCTATCATGGAGCCAGACAGCCCTCAGCCCGGAGAAAATTACAACCTCACTCCATCTGACTTGGATAGTGTGAACCAGATGTGTCGAGAAGCGGATAGGCCTCAACCATCCGCCACTGGTTCATCACCCCCACACGATTCGCATCCTTACAATGTCGTCATATGCGGAGACCCGGGGGTGGGCAAAAGCTCCGTCATCAATCTCATCGCTGGGGAGCAGCTCGCCGATGTATCTTCTAGTACAAGCGGCTGCACGCTGGAAGCTATTTCATATGACATCGTCCTCCGCGACAGGCGCGGACTCCGCCGCCACTTCCGTCTGTTCGACACCGTCGGACTCAAGGAGTTCGGCCTGAGCAAGAATGACTACCTCACCGCGATCAAGAAAGCCAACGTGCTGATCACGCAGCTCCTCCGCACGGGCGGCATCCACCTCCTCGTCTTCTGCACTCGCGGGGGCAAGATCACCTCGGTCACGCAGGATAACTACCGCCTGTTCCGCGACATGTTGTGCCAGAACCAGGTCCC
This sequence comes from Strobilomyces echinocephalus, assembly GCA_038090115.1. Lineage (NCBI taxonomy): Eukaryota > Fungi > Basidiomycota > Agaricomycetes > Boletales > Boletaceae > Strobilomyces > Strobilomyces echinocephalus. Next base: position 4,194 of record JBBPMC010000501.1, on the reverse strand, counting down.
CGTCATGTTCGTCGTCACCGGGATGGAGAACGAGCACCCGATGGAAAGATGGTGGACGCGGAACGCTGCACTGCTCGAGCGCTTCAAGCTCGTTTGCACCTCGCACGTCTGCGTCACTGCGACGCGTGGGCTCAACGGCGTGCACGCCAAGCAATACCAGGCATCGCAGGCCGAGATCCGCGCCATGGTCTTAGACATGGCCAGGATATCGTGGAAGCCCGAACGGACGGGCTGGTTCGTCCATCTTGCGGGAAAGCTGTGGCAATCGGTCGACGGGATCAAGGATCCAGATTCCAAGATCAAGGGTCCCCGTTATGGGTGGCATCTGCCCTCGCAGTACATGGAGCTGACGGTGAAAGAGCTTGCGCGGCATCTCGAAGAGGGATGTAATTTCTCCCCAGAGGACGCAGTGATGCTGGCTGGCAAGATCTTGGCAAGAGGACGAACAAGTGGAGAGTACTTTGTTCGTCCTTGAGGATGACTCCGACGGTTAGGCCGGATCGACGTCCCAGGACAATTAGATTTCTTGCCGTTATCGAAGCTCATACTAACCTAATGTATGTACATTGTCGTAGTTCAAACGTGGTGGTAGCGAGCGAGCATGGGAACTCGCGATGTGAGGTGTGTCTGACGAGGGATCAGAGGAGAGTGGGGTGGGGACAGATGGGTAGGTGGGGACAGATGGATAGCCCTCTTGCCTCTGTCCCCTATGGTGGTTTGTCTTTTATATCCTACTAATAGTAATCAATATTTTATGATGACTGATCTTCTCCTCGAGGGGTATACTACATACCTTACAAAGGTGACTACACTTTCCTTCAATCCAGGCTTTCCAAGTCACCCACGTCCAAAGAACTTCCACAGCTGAAGTCGAGTCGGGGTCTTGTTATAAGACTCGAGTTTGATCTGCGCGCGCCACAGGGAGTATTCATGTCAGCGTCAGTTCAACGTGTCACCACCGAGTCGCTTCACCTCAGCTCCAGGCTCGGAACTCTCGATATCAACCGCTAGGCAGGAAGGGAGCCAAGCCACGGACGAACACTGACGCATACTCATTTTCATTTTCACCGTGTTCTTCACTGATCACCCACTCGCCCCGTTCCGAAGTCCTGTCCACCACCACGCTGGTACCGTCACGCGCGGGGCTGCTGAACCATAAATAAGAAGTTCGAATCGTGGCGCTTCAAGGTCAAACTGTAGTTCCCGTTGTCCTCCTTGATGACGGTCCACTACGCAACACTCAGTAGGAAGGTCCATAGGGCGCGATCAGCGTCGAAATGGAACGATATAGTACTCGCACCGGTATCGGGCGAAATGGACGGTGGGATGGAGGCGGGGCAGATCCAATATTTTCCAGGGTAGGGGTCGTCCGACATCGTTCTACAGCCTTCGGTTTCGCAGAAACTGGACTGCTCAGGCCTTATATATACGGGAGATTCTAGTTTCGAGCCGTCACAGGAAGTTCGGGTGAATTCGGTGTTTCTTTTCCTATAACCGGAGACTCCACGGACGGACTAGGTCTGGCGAGCAAGCTAGGCTGAGATGGGTCACCTGACTGAGGTCCAAGATCAAGGATGGATGTAACTCACGCTGACTGGCAAGATAACGGGGCCAAGCGAACGGAGAGCAGCAGGGCCCTATTGACGACGTTGACGACTTGGATTGGGCAGCACGCAGCTCTGCCCACGATGCACGCACGATGATGCGCTGTTCCGTGGCGGGGCGAGGGTGTGCGCCTCAAGCGACCGATCACACGTTGACACGGCCGCACGCCAAACTCGCCCTGTTTCACTAGGGGGTTGGTGGCTCGAGGGGTTCGTGTCACTTGGAGCTACGGGGGGGGTTTTTTTTTTTCCTCGACGGGACACGTGTAAGGTGAAGATCATGTCTGATAGATAAGATATAGACATCGAGCTCGCGTGCGATACGTACGACGTAGTCTGCCCCCGTCTGGCGTCTATCCAGGGGGAGGTTCAAAGCGAGCCTGAGCCCGGCTCGCACCCGTCGGTCGTACGGCACGGGACCGAGTCCCACATGAAGGGCATTGGGGAACGCTCGGATGCTCCCGTGGCAAGCCCATCACGGTTGATCCTGTCCCTCGGTGCGGGACCTCCCGACCTCCAGAGGGGGGGGGGGAACTGCCAACAACGTTACGGAAGCGCGCGGAGTTGGCGTCGACTGCCCAGTAAGTTCAATCCCCCGAGGTACGGAACGGTCCGCCGCCGGTCGTGAGATGCATACGCTTGGCCTGGAAACGTGCCCGCTGCCGACCATCGCCCGCCACCTGTCGCCGCCGCATCATCATGAGACCTCCAGGGCTGTGCAGCAGCCGTCTCTTGCGGCATGACCCAACGTTCCTTATCATCGTCAAGCGACGTAGCCATGCAAAAAAAAGGCAAACAGCCCACCCCTGAAGCTGAGATTAGGAACACACGTTCCCGCAGTCGCCGACCTTGCCCGTCGGCAGCGGCAAGGGCACCGCCCGAGTACGCGATACACGGGACGGACGGCCCGGGCGCCATGTTAACGTCAGGTCGAGGTCAGCAACCGTGAAGGGAACGCATCGACCCGACATCCGCTCGGTCATCATTGAATCATTCTCCACGCACCCTGGTCGATTGCAGTGACACACCATATTCCGCGGCCCTCGGACATCCAAAAAAATCTCACAATGAATTGACCAACAAACGAAACGAAACATCATCGCCTGCTCGTCTTGCCAGCCTTGCGCTTCCCAGCAAACAAATGTTTCGGCTAACGCGCACGCACGAGCGTCAGTCAATCGCCGACGCAACGCGAAGCCCACGCACCTTTGCGACTCTGATCGCACGATCGCTCTCCCCAGCCTTGCCGTGCATGTTGCGCGCGCGTTGAGCCATGTTGCGCAGCTTGATCGCCTTGGACGCTTGCTTTAACGAACGTGTCAGACGCGATCCAACCCACAGACAGACAGGCGCGACCTCTCTCTCACCTGGTCGTCCCGCAACCCAGCGAGTTGCCGGTTCGTGCGCGGCGCTCGCGCATGCTTGGCGATCACAGCGCCCGAGTCGCCCTTGGCACGCTTGCTGCTGGGCGGTTCCTCCCCGTCGACGTCCATCCAGTCCCCTCGTGCGTCCGCATCGCCGTCGGCTTCCGCCTCCTCCATGTCCACGTCCTCGTCCACGTCCTCGTCGATCTCGGCCCGCTTCCGTTTCGCAGCTTGCACCTTGGCCAACATCCCCGCTCGAGCTTCTATGCTGCTCGGGTCGTACCCCGCCTTTTTCAGTTCCGTCGACAGCTCGCTGAGCGTCCGGAGACCGGCCGTCCGCGGTAGACGCGATTGGTTCTTCTTGGACTTTTTGATGCTTCGAGAGCGGATCATGTGTGCGAGGGCTATCCGCGCTTCGGCCTCTTCTTGCTCGTCCTCCGAGTCGAACTGCAGGCCAGCCAAGGTCGAGACAAGAGAACGGGAAAAACCGAGAGACACGCACCACGTTCTCCTCGCTATCATAGTATCCTTGCGCTTGGAGTCGTTCTTCCTCGCGTTCGAGCGCCTCGAGTTTCTCTGCGATGTCAGGGTCGATGAAGTCGGCCACGTTCTTGCCGTCCACGATCTCGGGCACCGTGTCCGACTTCCATCGGTCGTCGGCCAGCAAATAGTTGGCTGCAACGCGCGTCCGATCAGTCGCTCAAAGCCATCATCCGGTCGCGACGACGCCACGCCACGAGACCTACTTTTCAGATCGATGCTAAAGACCCCATCGCGTTCCTCTTCCTCCTCTTCCGCGTCCCGGAGAAGCTTTCTCCTCGCCGGATCGTTCTTGTCATACTTCTTCCGTTCCCTCACGACGTCCGGAATGAACGGCGTCCGAACGACGTCGTCCCTCGGTACGGGCTGAGCTACGTGAATCCGGTTGATGACCGAGTTGATCTTGCTCCCCTTGAGCTTGGAATCGACCCGGTGCGCGAGCAGCGCGTCGCACGCCTTGTTTTTGAGTTCCATGACGCCTTCTTCCGAGTGACACGAGACTTGGACGCATTGGACGCCTTCCTCGGCGTCGACGATCTCCTGGACGAGCGTCCGGTTTTCTGGCTCGAGGTCCTCGAGACGGGTCACGTCGACCTTGTTGATGACCAACAACACCGGTTTGCCGGTGAAGAGCGGTTTGATGGAGTGGAAGAGTTTACACTTGAAGACGTCACGTCACGTCACGT
>JBBPMC010000500.1:0-21407 GCA_038090115.1 Strobilomyces echinocephalus | reverse complement strand
GTAAAGTATTCCGATACCATACCAGAGTTTGGGATCCTCCTGCAAAACATGTTACGTGTTGGCGCGTAACCGGAGACGGAGACGGTACCTTTGGATTTGGTAACAAATAGAGCGCTTGTTGGTAGGCTGAGTATGCCTTTTGGAGGTCATCCTGCATGAGGTAGCAATGACCTAAGGCGGTGATGGGATCAGGACGTTGCTGAGACAGTACAGAAGGGCGTTTACCGAGAGCACTCCAAACTTCGCCGTTGTCTTCTTGGAGCTGAAGCACGCGCTGGAAGTATTCGATTGCCTGAAATAGAAGGAAGTGACATCAGCACTGGAACACGTGAGGATCTTGATCTCGATCTCGAGAGAACAAAGGCGATGCCACGGCGGCCTCTGCGACGGAGGTCCTCAGGATTTGAAAAGGGATTGGCAGAAACGCTTAGCCTACCTTTGGATAGTTCTCCTTGATCCGAGCGATTCCCGCAACCTGAGTCAGCTCTGAAAGTGATATCGGGCTGTGCCGTAGGGCATTTTCATATGCCTTGATGGCATGCTGCTCAGCAACACGGCCTGGAAACCAGTATGCTTTTAGGTGTGTATTCCCGGAGAAAAAAGTTTAATGCACCAATGAGAAGCCACGTCTGCTCATTGGCGACAGCCAACTTATAAATTACGCTCGAAGCAGGCGGCACACCGTTTGGCGGTGGCACCAAAATGCCTGACTTGTCATTACAAGACGAAGGCGAGGGGCCAGAGAGCGATGGCAAGGCGCATCGTTATCACGAGGTGAACAAGAAAGTGAGAGAATGACGTGTCGTCGTTGACTCATCACTAGGGCGAGGGCGAGGGCATGTCGCTATTGTCGCATCATCGTCGACTCGTTGCTGAGACAGGGTCCTTTCCATTCTTGGACATGTTGGTCTGAAATTCCAACCAACGTGGCTCAATAAGGAAGGAGCACTGGCACTATCAGTTGCTCCTTCCTTTTGAGGCTGTGTGGACATGAGCATGAGTAGTGAGGATGTAGGGGCACGAACAAGCCTCACATGTGATTGAACATACGTCTCCCGGATGTGCAAGGTATTGAGCATGGTGATAAATCGTGGAAGACAATCCCATAGGGGAGACACGTTCTTGAGTTCTGGAACATGATCCTCATTGGAGCGCTCTCAGATGATGCAGTGTGGGGCCGTCACGGCTATTGTTGCAGGATGACAGGGGAGAGGGGGTGGTGTCACTGTTGTTGTTGTCACGAGACGAGGGGTGAGGGTGGCGACGACGGCGAGGGCGAGGGCATCCCGTCGCCGTTGGTGTGGCAACATCGCAGCTGTGGTTGCAAGATGAGGGTGGGCGTGGGCGTGGGCGTAGCACGGGGTCATCGCAAGAGGGCGAGTGATTGTGCTCGAATAGACAACGAGAGAGCACTAGTGCTCGAATGTGCATAGTGGAGTCGATATGCAGCGTCAAGATGGCACGGTCGTCATCGAGTGGTGGGAGGGGCTGGAACACTGACTCTAAGGGCGTGGCATCACAGTCGTCATTGTGGCTATCGTCACGAGACGAGAGAGGGGCAAGGGAGAGGGCGGGCCTGTCGCTTCGCCGTTGCAAGATGAGAAGGGGGTGTGGCATCACCATCGTCGTGTCGCCGTGGCTGTCGTCACGAGACGAGGGCGAGGGCGAGGGCGTAGCATCACTGTTAGTGTGGCGGCGTCATGGCTGTAGGTCACGAGATGAAGGAGGGCATGGCCGTGGCCGGGGGTCGTCGCGAGGCGAGAGAGAGGAAGAGGGAGAAGGCGAGGACGTGGGCGAGGACGTGAGCATGGGCGTGGCATGGTACCACCGTCACACAAGGGAAAGGGTGGGTGAGAGGGCGAGGACGGAGCGAGGGTGTGGGCGTGGGCGTGGGGTAACTGGCGTCACCATTGTCATCTCGAGACGAGGGAGAGGGAGGGTAAGCTGAGGACATAGCGAGGGCTACGACCAGGTCCTTTGGGTTACCTAAGCGCAGTCGCTCAGATTCGGTCACGGGGGGAGCGATTGCACTCGAATAGACGACGAGAGAGCGCTGGAGCTCGAATGGGGCACAGCGGAGGCCATAGGAGAGCGTCGACATGGCACAATTGTCGTCGAGCGGCGGGAGGGCTGGAATACCGACTCTAGCCGGCTGAGGCCACTAGCCGAACCGAGTTGAGCCGAAAATGGCAAGAGCCGAGTCAATGAGAGCCAAGTCGAGCAATAAGCCGGTAGTAGCCGAGCCGAAGCCGAGCTGAGCCGAGCCGCGGCAACACTAGCATCAAGTACACTTTCCCTGACCATATCATTCGCGCAACATACTCCGAAAATGGAGGGAGCTCTGCCCGCCCTTTCCCCTGTCTCTTTCGTGGCGCTGGTGGGTACCAACGTCACTTCCATACGCGACGCAACTATGTAACGACAACGGATTCCCCTCCTACCGCATTTCAAGAATTGTCAGCGCAAGTTCCGTCGAACGTGGGCAAAGACAAAACGAATGCAAAGATAGGCCGAGTGCAGCATAGTAAGCCCTCAGTGCGACCCCAGTCTGGTAAGTCAGTCCTGTGTATGATATGGACATCCTCGCTAAGTAGCAATGAAGTCCCCAAGCCCAAGCCCAAAGGAAGTCGGGACAAGTGGGAGGAATTACGTGTACCAGAGATGCCTTTGTCCCATAGCGTCTGGGAGCACGCGATGCACCGAGTTGACAAGGACCCATCCAGAGTCAAGCGGAATCTCGTCGATCTGGGTTACCGTGTCCCCGAACCCGCACTCTTCTTGTCCTGTGAGGCTCCTGAGCGTCGCCAGTTGTTCATGACAAACTGGCTCGCCATACGACCACTCTGGTATAGCCGTCTCGATCATGACCCCCCGGCTCGGTTTCCTAGTCCGCAACTGTGGAGGGACATCCTTCACTACATCCCGTCCAAGGAAGAGCTCCAGAAGGATGCGTCTAGTGACCTTGGCAACAAGACTGCCAAGGGCCGAAAGTCAATCGCTCTTGACATTCTCGGCGAGGACGCCGCCGCCATGACGCAATCTTCGTTCGCCCCACTCTCTGTTGTCGAGTGGCGACACAGGCACATTAAAACAGCCTCGCTGTTGAATCCGCCACCACGCCTCATCCGCGCCATTTTGTGGGAAATCTATGAGATCGGGTGGCGTTACGAGCTTTGCGCGCTTGACCAAGCCATCAATCCCCGACTGTGGACGGACCATCGCGAGGAGCGTGTCTCCCTCATGCAAGCTATTTGCGAAGGGAGTGCTGGGCTTGTGCTGTGGTCGGAGAAATTGCCACAGCACGCCGGTGATTTTGGGTTGACGGACGCATGGCCCAGTAATTCGGTCATTCTCGCCCGCCTCTGTTGCCTCCTCTCCGGCTGGCCGAATGCTCACCCATCGTTTCGCGACCTGCCCCTCCTCAATCCAATCACTCAGCGAGCGGACGCGTATTTCGTTATGTCACAGGCATGCTTGTTCTACGTGCAGACCTTCTTTGATTACTTTGGACGCCCCCCTCTCGTGCCCCATCAATTCCCCCTTGAATATCATGATGATTGATGCCTTTTTTCTCTTTTACAATTTTAGTTGCTTCCTGTACAATCCAAGTACCTTCCGTACGCATCAATGACACGCATTGTGTAGCACTACGCGTCTGAGTTGTTTCGTTTGATGTCACAGCTACTGCAGCTACGTGTTCTCCCTTTTCGGCTGTCGTGTGGAAAGGATCTTTTTCTGATCCCATTCTCTATAGGTTCTGAGTCGGCCCGCCACACAGATTGTCCTCGGTGCTGTTCCATCGTCCATATAAACTCACTGCTTGGCGCGATGTTCACTGACACCGTTCATTCCGGCTACAAGGTTAGTTGTGATGCCATGCGTTTACATCGTTTTGATTGACGGCAGCTTTAGGCTGTGCTAGCGAGGTCCTTAAAGCCTCTCCCTTCGTGGTTGCAGTCCTTCTCACCACCAAGTTCAGAGGGAATGCTTCGTTTTTTCCTGTTAGGTTGCGTGTGCCTCATTGTACTGATGTCTTCTCTCAGATGCCATGCTGATTGCCCTCGGACATTCCACTCTGCGAGGGGATTGACACAGCACCGAACGATGTGCTCTATCTATGTATCCGCGCGAGCTGAACGGATCGCGCAAGTATCGTCAACCGTCGGCCCCACGGGAGAGCCTCCCAACAAGCGGGTCAGACAGAGTCCCGAGGAGTTACAGGTGTTTGCCATTTATGCTTCATCTTGCAAACCGCTAACTGCAATCCTAGGGCATAGCCTCTTCTAACGTATCGGGAGTTGTTGGCCCGAATCCCTACCAATCGGTTAGTCACAAGCTCTCTTCCCTGTGTGACCTGTGTGACTGATATGTTTTTCTAGGCCGTCAATGAGGATGCTTTACGCGCTGGTGCCCAGCCGATGCTTGATCCCCGTCCGGCTTGGCCCATGCAAACTGACAACGAAGGTGTACGAGCTTGTCCCCAGCCTGTCCCTGGGCCCCATCCTGCCTCGTCTATGCACGATGCTGATCCCCATCCTCCTGCCACTAGCGCCGAGTCCGATCAAACTCTTCCGGCGCGCAATCGACAACTCCCAGCCAGATTTCGAGATCTATTACCTGACCCACCCTTGCCTGCAGTGCCCTCAGGCCGTTCCACCTTACCACGTGTTATTTTGCATGTTTTCGATTCTTTTCGTACGCAACTCAACAAGTTCGGGATCGCACGCGCGTACCGCCATCGTCCATCCCACGATCCCGAGTCCTTCCTCTCTGTTGATGAGTTGTCTCGAAGTCAACAGCCCACCCTCACCGCTTCGTCAGAAGAAAATCACGGAAATCACTCCCCGCCATGGCCTTGGCCGAACATGACCATTTGGCGCCTCATGAGATGGAAATCGAGCGGTAGTATCCACAAATCGGATTCGGAACTCAGTCGACTGGTCCACGAAGTCCTCCGTGCCCCGGACTTCAATTCTGCCGATCTGGACAAATTCGACGCTTCCAGGGAGACTGGCCGGATGAACGCCGCCCAGAAGGAGATTCCTCGTGATCATCCCTTCGGAATGGATGCATGGCGGCAGACGAGTATTGGAATTTCAGTGCCTACAAGGGAAAAGAAAGAGGACGGCAATGGAAGATTGTTTACCGTCGGCAGCTTTCGATATCGCCCCATCCTGGACGTTGTGCGAGCGGTTTTTGCAGAGGCATCCTCGAAGAATTTCCACCTCACGCCTTTCAAGAAGATCTGGACGTCCCCAGTCACCGGTCGCGAGCAGCGTGTGTATGACGAACTCTACACCTCTGACGTGTGGAATGAGGCCCAAGACGAGATAATGAAACAGCAGAGAGACGACAACTGCCAGCTGGAAAGGGTGATCGCGGGCCTCATGCTATGGTCAGATTCAACACACCTCGCGCAGTTCGGTCATGCGTCTGCATGGCCGATCTATTTATTCTTTGGCAACCTCAGCAAATATGCTCGTGCGGACACTGACTCCGGATGTTGTCATCCGATTGGCTTCCTCCCATCGGTATGTTGAATGCCTTGTTGTGTTCGGCCGGAAAGGTCTCACACCGTGAATAGTTGCCTGAGACGATCAAGAAATTTATTTCTTCTATATCTGACAAGAAGGATAACCGCGACCTCCTGACCCACTGTAAGCGAGAACTCGTTCAAGCTGCCTGGAGAATACTACTCGACGATGAATTTGTCGAGGCTTACAAGAACGGCATAGTGATCAAATGCTTTGATGGGATTCTGAGAAGAGTGTACCCGCGGATTTTCACCTATTCCGCCGACTATCCTGAAAAGTGAGTTGTCTCCTTATGAGTCACGTAGTTGAGACTAGTTCCTGATCAATATGAAGGGTCCTCCTCGCCACAATTCGGGACAAGGGCCTCTGCCCATGTCCCCGTTGTCTCGTACCCAAAGCGAAATTTCACCGAACAGGATATGTCGGAGACATCGCCGCCAGGATTTCGGGGGTCAGGACTTATGTTCTGCACAAGATTCAACAGGCTCGACGAGCCATCTATGTCCTCGGCAAGCCTTTGAAGGGTATCGCCGTAGAAACCATCCTGAAATCCGAATCCTTGGTTCCCACCTTTGTACGAACTCCACTGACTGAAGTTGTGGCATGACAAGCTCATAATCCCCCCCAGAACTCTTTCTGCGAGCGGCTAGCGCCCTCAGGATTCAATAATTTCACCCACCTTGTCGTAGATTTGTTACACGAGTTTGAACTTGGAGTCCTCAAGAATACAGTAAGACATTTACTACGAGTCCTTCATTGCGTCGATCCTCGCAGGATCGAGACTCTCAATGATCGGTGAGTTCGAGATTGCATCCGCTATGCAGACGATGACATGCGCTCTCTTAGCTTCACACAAATCTCGTCGTTTAGTCTCAGTACCATTCGTTGTTTTCCACCAGACGTGGCCGATACGAGTCAACGACCTGCTTGGTTTTTCGAGCAAGTGCTTCAGGTAGTGTCATCCATGCATTGCTTACTGTGTTCGCTGACCATCGTCAACTTACCAGTGTGCCCTTCCTGTATTTGAAGGACTTTTCCCTACTCCCCATGACAAGAACATCCAGAAACTCCTCTTCCGACTCTGCCAATGGCATGCCTTGGCGAAGATGCACATACATACGGATGAATCCCTCGCGCTTCTGGAGCAATCCCTACGGCACCTTGGCAATCAGCTGCGTCATTTCCAGCGACATACCTGCAGTGCATTCCGCACTCATGAACTACCCAACGAAGCAGCCCAACGTCAGAGGAGGGAAACGGCTGAGCACACTGCTGGCCATCGAAAGAAAGAGCCTCGATCTGCCTCGCTCCCGAAGACATTCAATCTGGACACATACAAGTTTCACGCACTGGGCGACTACGTCAACATGATCAAGATGTTTGGTACCACGGACTCCTATACCACCCAACTCGTAAGTAAATAAGTGCTCTCTCTGCCTACAGACTGTCTAACAGTAAGTTGGATGGTAGGGTGAGCAGGCCCACCGTCTCATCAAGAGGATGTATGGACTGTCCAACAAGAAAGACATGGAACTACAATTTACAATGCAAGAGCGTCGACGTACGCTCTTGAGACGGCAAACCTTGCAGGACACATCAAATTCCGTGGATCTACAGAGTATCGATGCTTCGCCTACATTGCACCACTCAATGTCAAGCGAAGCTCGAATCCACAATGTATTCAGTCTCCCTTGCTTTCTGCAAGAGCATACCGATGACCCTGCCATTGACGTGAGTATATCCCATTATCTTTCATACCTACTTACATATTTACTAGGTGGATTTCGTGAGAGCACTCAAGGACCATATGCTATCGAGACTCCATGACCTTGAGTTTGATGGCGATGAGCGGTCGTTCACTGCGGAGCAACGAAATGAATTGCGACTGCCAAACCTTGACCGATTGGTAGATTCAAGAATCCTTCGTATCAACTACACGACCTATGATTTGCGCCGGGGCTACGACTGTCTCCGACCTGGCGGTCATTCGTTTCTCATGTTGTTGTCAAGCGAAGAAGGACCTGGCCATCATCCATTTTGGTACTGTCAGCTACTGAAAGCGTTTAGCATCGACATCGATTTTTCTCCTGGGGGGGTCAGTTGTTCAAAGCAGACATTACAGGTGCTTTGGGTGCGTTGGCTGGGGATCGATCCAAGCCAACAGTGGGGATTCAGTAACTGCGCACTTCCCAAGGTTGGATTCGTACCCGAACGATCCGATACACCTGCGTTTGGCTTTTTGGATCCCAGCTTGGTGATCCGCGGATGCCACCTCATTCCTGCTTTCGCTGATGGTCGCACCGATCAACTGCTACGGTTGGGCCAGTCGCTAGCAAGGTCACCCGGCGAGACAGATGACTGGGTCGCATTTTATGTTAATATGTAAGCATTAGTCTAATCAGATTTCACTCACGAAAACAATGTTAGCAGTTTCGCCGACCGAGACATGTTTACACGTTATGCTGGGATTGGCGTGGGTCATGACGCTGTCCTATTACGAGAAAGGCATGACCATGCGCTGGATGTGGATGATGATAGCACTGATGATAACGACGATGAAGATGACGCGGACGGATCACCGGGAGGGCCTCTAGCAGGCACTGTGAGTTTGGATTCAGGTGGTGAGGAAAGAGTGAACATGGATGACGTGGACGAGGGGGACGAGGTCGAAGAGGACAATGACAGTGACTTGGACAGCAGTGGGGACGAGTCTTCTGACGACAAGGGTATCTCTGATTAATTCGTCTGTTTCTAATCACTCGCTACACTAGTTCATATACTTGACATTAGGACTTGTCACAGTATGTGCGGGTTATGGCAATCATAACAAGCTGGTCTTATCAGTACTCTTTCAACTGCCAACCCCTTAAGATCAACCGACCATATTGTCACACCTTGCCAAGATGCAGTCGTAGTGTATAAGTGAATATGAGCCCTTTCTCATAATCACCAGCACGATGTAAGTGAACAGCGCACTGTGAAGTCCTGGACACCTTGTACATATCCGGCATATGTTGTCATTGTAAATCAGCCCGCTACTCACTGCACACCGCTTGACCAGCCCTCATCATATCTTATCGGGCATGCACCAGATCTACAATACTGAGTGATGGGGTGTCACAATAATCAGGTCACACAAGGCATTATCGGGCTAGGTCCAAAGCCGTGATGATCCAGTAATGAGAACTACTTTTTGGACTCCTGCTGGGGTCTCGGAGTCGGAGTCGGAAGTGGTCGGACCAGCTTATGTAGTCTGAATCATCATCCATATCTATTTATAAATTTGCGACACTTCGTTTCTTTTTTCCTTCATCGTCGAATTATACTCTAGGTTGTCGTCCACGTTAGCCTCCAACTTTTGTATATCTATTCTAGTCCCAACGTGTTAGCGCCTGACATGTCTTTCTGTTCTCACGTGCAATCTCTCTCTCTCCGCGCCTCCTGATGCTCTGGTTATTATTGTTCTCAAGATTACCTGGCGCGTACGCCGGCGATTGCCAGAGCTCTTCACGTCGATGGCCTCCAGCATGTCCCCCTTGACACTGCATCCATCGTTGGCTCGCTATTCTGGGACGGAGGACGATCAGGGTCCGACCTCATCCCTCCAATGACTGGCAGTATGACGAAGCGCCAAGCAGGACATCTCACAAGACTTGTTCTCAGCACAGCAAAAGTCCACGAAAAATACGAATTCGACTGCCAGGACACACCACATCGGGATTCTGACCCGCGGTCCGTCACTTCAGAGGTCGTCGTCGGTAGTCCTTCGCCAAGCACCAAGGATACCGCCTCAGAACAGGGCGCGGCTTACTCCCAGGGCGTTGTAGTCTTGGACCTCGATCCTCGGCAGCTATAATACCGGCTAGCGTGCTCTCCCTTGTCATCTTGATGAATCTGGTATTCGCTCTCACGCTCGGACCTGGTGCCCTAACGCTCATTCGGAGGACTGGAGTGCACCCTTTGGAGTTGGATCTGGGACCTGGATATGCGGTACTTATGGACGACGGGTTGATTCGTGGCAGCCAAGGAATCGTCGATCTGGTCACCGAGGGCAGCTTCTCCCTCTCCTTCGCAGATCCCCGACCCAAGCAAAGTGGAATCTATATGACAGAGGGACGCCAAGTTGAGCAAGTCATCTCTGACCTGTTCTATGGTGCGTTGGAGCGAGTGACATGGTTTATAGTTCTGCCCTTTGTCCCTTCTCCCCTCAAAGCGGAGCATATGAATCTCACCTCAAGGTTGCAGTGTTGTTCTGCACCACAGAATTTTTCAGGGTTGTAGGCTGCCTCCATCGACACGCTGGGTCGTCCATTGACAAGGAATTGGCCATTCCGCACGCAGGCTTCCGCAGCGACTTTCACGTGCCTCGTTCTTTGCCGGGATATTTCCCGGCCTGCCAGGAGCATTGATGTTTTGGGCGTCTTGGACACTGATGCCCAATCGACGGGATGTCTGGAAAGCGTGGAAGCAAAGGGTGCCTGATCCCATCGTCCACGAAGCATTCATCGGTTTTACGCCAACCATACCGACGCTTCCTGACGAATGGCAGGAGCGTCTCAAAAGTCTCTTGGACGAAGGTTATGGTAAATACCGCTCTTACCACGACATCTGTAATGTATGACGTTATGTTCTACATTGGCAGATAGATTATGGCTATCCATGCATCCGCACGCGAGAGTATGTAACGGCGTGATGACTTTTTCAGCGGTTCTGTGGGTACAAGGGGGACGAGTAGACATCTACTATACTCAGCAATTCGACAAGTAACCCGCATATGCGTTTAGATCAAGCTTAGACTGCGTTAGTTACATATTTAGGTACTGTATGATGAGAAAGGAAAACCGCATATATCAAGTCAACAAAATCGAATTCGTGTCGTCAATAAAATAAGAATAACTAGACGAGAAGCTCTCCAGCGCCCGTGAAGTTTATGCTCTCATCGACACCGACTCGGTGGGGGAGAGAACAGGTGTGAGTTCGTCATCCAGGATGTTCGTCATATGACCGTTTTTCATCGCCTCCATACGATCCCGGATGACTTTGGCCATAGAACCCGTCTTGAAGAGACCTTGGGTGTGGTTTGGCTTCCAACCGTCTGGTAGACGCTCCTGTGTCACCCACAAGCGGAGGACCTCGAGGTCAAGGCCGCTTTTGTCCGCATCTTTGCCGCCCAAGACACCGATCGCGACGGCCATCTCACCCCGTGCGATCTCCGCTTGCCACCACTGCAACGGCTTCTCGAGCACCGCCTCCCGCTTGACGCGGATGTTGGCGACGTCCTGCAAGGTCATGCGGCCAGAGATATACCGCCCGCCCTGATGCAGAGCCGACTTCATCAAGGAATTGCTGACGGCGGTCGGGGCGTACTCTTCCTTTCCATGCGCGTCGACGTGGAAGAGGGACGCGTCGTGCTCGATGCAGTTGTGACGGGACAAGTCCCAAAGGGAGACTTTGCGAAGCTGTCCGAGGATGGCCCATCCGCCAAAGGCAAGGATAAAGGCCAAGATCATCGACAGCTGGTATCCCTCCCTGAGCGCCTGGTAAATTTTGAACGGACCGATCTCCTTGCCGTCCCTCGGTCTGTCCGATGTGAGAAATATCAATATCGGTGATGAGCGCCTTGCTGAAACGGGTTTCGTCGATGATGACTCACAGAAAGCCGTGATTCGCGAGGGCGTTCAAGGCGGGGCATGGCGATCTCTTGTCGCCGGGCTGGGGTGGGCAGAAAGCATGGTCGGACCCTCTGACCGGGCAGATCCCCGCAGCGTGCGAGTGATGATCGTGAGCAGGAACTGGGCATGCGAGTAGTGGAGAAATTGGTGTCTCTATGATAGTTCGGGTCCTAGTGTAGACGGGAGCGGTAGCAGCGCGCCGCATAGCTGGATCAGCGTGTAAGTGGGTGCCGGAGAGCAGGGGGCGCTGGAGATGGAATGCGACTTATGGAACTTAAATATAACGCTCTTCAAAGTGACAAAGGGTAATAGTTTACCGGGTTGATTCCGTGCGGAAGCTGGATCAGATCCTGTGTGATGGGATGATAGATTCTTGACATTACGGTGTAAGGCTGTGTGCTTACATGCACAAACCCGGCCGTATTGAATTTGCTTCGTGACAGCAGACACCCTCTCAAGCGAGGTCTCGTTGATGGATAAGGATGAATCATAACGCCCGGGCGGCAAGAGCCAACTTGAAGAACTGGGCGTTGTTTGGCGATGGCTGGTGACGTAAAATGAGAAGCGGCTAGCTCATCGGAGCTGTTCACGTTGCGACACCGATGCCACTACATGCCTGTTCTCGTCTCTGAACCTGCTCGGACATCCATCTACCCGTTCGGTCGGTTGATATCGCTCGCCTTCGCCACCGGCCTTTACTTCCGCCCGGTCGCTCTTGACCGATATGCACCAGTGACCAGCTCGCGTGATTGACAACCCTGCCCTGCGCAATGCGCATTCAACAAGCCATCCACGTAGGAGCGGAACAAAAAGATCAACACTCGGCGCTGAGCGCTATCGACCACATGGTACCGTGATGGGCGCCCAGGTAAACATTCACTGCCTCGATTCCTGGTGAACAAGGAGCCCATCCCTGATTAGCAGTTCAGCGCTCAGCGCTCGTCTATTTCTTGTTCCGTTACAAGTTACTCCACACTGACATCTATACGGTAGATACCATCAAACTTCTCGACGAACGAAGAAAAAAAAGGATTCGTCGACCAGCGGCGGCGGCATATCGCCGAGCAGTCAGGAATCCCCGGTATCCCGATATCGCCGACGAATTCCCATGGAAAGCAAGGAGTAGGAGAAAACATCAAATTCTATCGCTGGGCTATTCATCATTCTGCGCTTTGGGGCAATGCCGATTTCATTTGGCCACTGGCAAGTCCTTACGGCCGGCCTGTACTTATTGTGCCAGTTTTCAATCCATACTCAAACGGTAAACTAGCGTTCCGAATGAGATTTCCAGCGGGAACTACGTATAGCATAGCTGTCTTTAGGTTCCGTGTGGTTACCCAGTCACCGACCCTGTTCAACTCTTCTACGCTCTTTCGTTAGGCAGAATCGTTGATGGTGACCGGACGTCACGTGATATTGTGATGCGCCACCATCAAGTGTCGCCCAACGCTTGGAGGGACCATTTTTTCCTCCTGTTCAACATATTAGCGACTACTGCACGCGGCGCATTAGCAAGGACTCATCACTGTTATATATTCACCTTATATTTCGAAGGAGAAACATGTCAGACTCGGTAGCATCCAGGTCTACCTTCCTCTGCATGTACATGACGAACCATCCCGACACCCTGGTCGCATACGTCAAGCACTTTGGCAAAGTCCCTGGGAATGTCAGTTCTGCTGAGATGAAGTCTATCGACTGCAAGGTGAATTGCCCTGTATTTCTGGTCCTTTCTCAGACCACACGTCACCGTACGTTAGGGCATGAACCTCTCATACTCGCTCAAGAGCAATGGCGGAGTTGGGTCCGTCTACGTCAACTTTGATCCACCGTTAGCTGGCTATGATGACGTCAAGCCGAGATTACTTGCCATGAAAGCCGATGCACAAGAAGCGTTGGGGATGGTACGTTCGACCAATTACTCCTCCCTCGTCTGGGGCTTTCCACTTACTTGACATTGGACGCCAGCTGAAGTCTCCCAAGTTAACATCATTTCGCTTGCCCTCCGGTGTCGCTGTCGTTGTGTGCAGTCTCCTTGGAGCGGCGTATGTTTGTTGGGCGCCAAAACAAGGAACTGCCTTGTCATGTGTGCCAGCCGACGCCGTCGACGTGTTATTTACCCCTGCGCGTGCGCTTGTGAGCACGATCGGCTTTCGACCGTCTATGAGGAGTATTCTTCAAATCACTGCGGCTGCACATAGCCTGGAGTGTCTCTACACGTGGTATCTCTGCCGACATTACGTCAAGGGGTCGATTGCAACGGTGAGCCCGAGATCCGGGGAGAGTTCCGTTTGCTACACTCACACGTCTTCTGGCATAGATCGCGTATATTTCTGCCACATTTTTATTCGGCTTCCCGATCTGGGTCGATCTCAAGAGAAGAGTTCAAGAGAAGCACATTGAGAGTGTCATGAAAGCAGAGTAACTTTCAGAGATGGACCTATTGTGGATGTCATAGCTTCAGTAACTTGTGACTACCGCGAGGCCACCCTGGTTCCTAGACTCGTGAGAGGCAAATTTAGGTCGAGGTTACTAAGGATGAAATGAGGAAGACGAGTGAAGTGCATGACGGGGGTTAGGCGAGGCTTAGCAGGTTGGGCACGATGGGATTGCCCTGACGACCTTTTCCATTCGTGCTCCTGACGAGGGAAACCCTTCCAGTACATAGTCACAGCAATTCCCCGGGCCGCCTCAGTGCCGCAGCGGGACCCCACGTGGCCGTCAACTTTCCCCGCAGTAGGTGCGCACTCCCTTTTTTTTTTCAGGGAAAGTTCTCTTGGTCTCGGTTGCCAGTGCGCACTTTATGTAACGCACTCACTCCTCTTGCCCAGATGCACCACGCACTCCAGTTACAGGAGATCCTCGCCAAAGTATTCCGTCATTGTGTTCAAATCGATCTTTCGTTTCTAGCGCGAACATGTCGCGCATTCGAAGAACCAGCGCTGGACGCCCTCTGGGCAGAGTTGAAAGACCTAACACCTCTGGTACGATGCCTTCCAGAGGCATCTCAGCAGCGTATTCGTCATCAACAACGTCCGATTTTCCGCGCGGCACAGTATTCGCTTCGAAGACCACTCACTCGCATCGAGTGGGATATCCTTCGAAGATACAGTCGTCGTATCCGATCCATCACGCAGAGTCCAAGGTCTTGCCGTGAACTCGACGAGAGATCCCTCCGAATTCTCTCGAACCCGCCTACCACTGAACCGGTCTTCCCGAACCTTCGTTCGCTACGCTGCCCATGTGACGTCGCCGCGCTTCTGTTCCATCTACCCCTTCCATCCCTGCTTTCCGTCGCTTTTACGCCCGGTCCCATATGGCCCACAGGTACACCTGGTCTAGATAATTTTCTTCAGATGCTTCCGCAAGTTTGCCCAAATGCCAGATTTGCACATTTGGGGTTCTTCGATAATCCTTTCACCCATCTCAGGCGGGCCACTTCCGACTGTATCTGCGGCTGGCAGCATCTCGAAAATATCTCGTGTCCTGATGTACCATTAGACCCAGCAGCAATTGCACATCTGTCCCGCGTGGGTGGACTAGTCAGGCTCTGCTTTATCCTGGATGTTCCGCTGCCGTATTTCGTTTCACCCTTGGTCTTCTCCAACTTACGCGACTTGAATGTACGGTCCGAATCCTGGCGCACCATTTACCAGTTTCTCTCTGGTGTTCGGCTACCTGCCGTTATGGTGTTCAGTGCCACCGTTCGCCCATGCCCTTCCCGGCTGCAGCTCTCTTCCATTTTTTCCAGTTTACAGACGTCCGGGGCGAGTAGCACCATCGCAGAGTTACAAGTATGCAATTCATGGAGTTGCAATGCACACCGCTCGCAACTTCTCTGTTTGGACGACTTGCAGCCATGTATGGCATTCAGCAACCTCACTCGTATTCATCTCGACGTCGAGTGGAGCGTGGGTCTGACGGACGGCGACCTGCTCACGCTGACGTCGGCATGGCCACGCCTGACACAACTCCTCATAAACCCTTCCTGGGGCTGGAGCACGACGGGCGGGATCACCACAACCGGTCTGCTACGGCTTTTGCGGACGTGTCCGTCGCTCCGCCTCGTCGCTCTCGCCATGGACACACGAAACTGCGACGAATTCGCGACGTCGTCCGAGAGCCTCGGACCGACGCTTCCCCGCCCGTTCGCCTTTCACGTCGTCGACTCGATCATCGAGGAAAATGCGATCTCTTCCGTCGCCGCCTTTTTCGCTCACGTCACCTCTTTCCCCGGGTTTCACATGTACATCTGCGGGTACAGTCACCGTGCCAGGGGGCGGGGTGTGTACGAGCGCCGTTGGAAAGAGGTATACGCGAAGGCGAGAGACCTGTATAGCTCGCGTCGTCAGAGCACGCACGCGTGACGTGTCGAGTTGGGACCGGCCCGACGCTCGTTTTCCGTCGCTGGGGCGATGCCTCAATTCGCTTCACCTCTGTCTCCGGTTCGCAGTTTTCTGTCTCTGTCGTTGTTTTTCTTCAAGTTGGTCGTAAATAACAAACCCGGCAGGTGCACTTACTCAACTATCTACCTGATCGTAATTTGGACTTCGTAGATTGCGGATCTTGCGTCCGTCCTTTGTAAATTATTCTAGAGGACCCAACGCCTTGGCCACTGTACCCTACACTCGTAGCAGATGTTGGTCATGCCTACCCTCTGAACCATTCAGTATCCAGTACCCCGAATATCCTGTCTCATCCCACTCCTCGGAAGTCAACTTATCACCTGGAACCTCATTATCACTGGTGGGATGGCCTGGCTAGTCGGCCAGACTGCTTCACGACGACCTCTGTTGCGCAATCGCATCAAGCAACATGGAGACTTGGCAGTAAGAACCGTCATGCGCATATCCCCAACCTGTTGTCACTCTCCGCATCTTTCGGGGCATGGCTATCGCTTACAACCGCTTTCCAGACCACGCTGCGTGCTATGCCACTATAAGAGTTCGTCACGACCATTCAAGTTGACAGGCCAAGCAGCTTCTCAAGCATCAGGTCTGATTCTCATCGTGATTGGTTACATGTGGCCTCTTCCCAGTGGCCGGAAACGAGCGCACATGCCACGCCCACAGCGTTCGAGCCAAGGCTGCACGTGGAAACAGCCGTCGAAATCGCAGTTCACTTCAACGTGCGCATCTCGATTGGCTCTACGACTTACGCCGTGGCAGCCTAGACTGAAAACGGTCTCCCGAGGGACCTGGAAACATCCCATCGGCAACCGGCAGATGCGCCAGAAATCTCAGTCTCACCGCCGGACAGGGGGAAAGTTTCACAAGTCAAGCCCGTATGACTGCGCAGCGGACCGTCGGCTCACCATCGTTCCATGCCGTCTGTACGACCAGATTCTTGGCCGACCTGACTTCCGGACCCGGATTGCTCAACAAGACGGGGTTCGCTATCCGTGATTCAGTGCGACCAAGGGAACAAGAGACTCAAGCGGAGATGTGGGAGACCGGAGGAAAGCGGCGGAGCGCGCGACGCCCAAGTCAACGAACGATTTTCAAAAAGTGGAAAGCTGATTGTGTAGTTCTATCTACCCGAACGGGCTGGATCTCCAGCACCCACTCTCACCGCATAGAACAGCCTCGCAGGAGAGATACACACTAGTGGACAATACAACAAAGGAGAGATAAGACGTACACACTTTGTTCGACACGCTTGTTTGATTATGCATGAGGTCAGATCTTCAGAACCACCCGCCCCGCCAATTCGCCACGTGTCATCTCACCAAACACGCTGTGGAACAAAACATCTAAGTGGACATGCACAGGAGACCTCGAGGGAGTATGCATACGTCTCGAGCTCCTCCAGACGACGAACGGTATAATGAGAAACCACTTTGCCTCTAGCAGCGATTTCCATGGCCTCGATCGCATCTTGACGGGAGCTACCCGCGAAGCAATGCAGGCGTCAGTAGTGTGATGAGGATCCGTAACCCACGCATAGGGTCATCCAGAACAGGGTACTTGCCCGACAGCGGATCCAATCAACCTGAGTTCCTAGTGCAGGCAGCATGAATATGAAGCCGCGGGCGGTAAAATCGGTCACACGTACCCTGCCGACCAGCACTTCAAATGGAATTTGAAATTGCGTCGATGATGGCATCCCGAGGCAGACAATCGTTCCCGTCGATCGGACGTAGTAGCACGCTTGGGTATACGGCGCAGCCTGGGAAATACAACAAATGGTCCACAGGCGACGAAAACGGTGAACCGGCACGGAAATCCTCGGTCATGAGTGTTATTATTGTGGACGCGAACAGCGCTAGAAACGCACCGCGCCAGCAGAAATGAGGGCTGCGTGGGGCCCAACGCCACCGGTCGCCATGATGACGTCTTTGATGAGCGCGTCCCCGCTTTCCTTGAAGTCGATCCATTTCTCAGCGCCGAGGGAGAGACACAGTTTACGCTTTTCTTCGCCGCTATCTATGGGTTCACATGAGCTTGAGACGTCAACAAGGTATGCAAGTAAAAGAGACATGCCTATGGCGATGACACGAAGACCCATTGCGACAGCGTATTGTATTGCTGAAATGAGAGAGAGATAAGAAGGGAAGACATGGAAAGTGGAGTAGCTTGCCAAGATGACCCAAACCGCCGCCAGCGCCAGGAATCGCGATCCAGCTGCCGAGCGGGACGTGGACGTGTTTGAGGCCTCTGTAGACAGTCAATCCCTAGAATGTGCATCGCCCGGTATTCCTCAGGAGGGCGGAGCGCTGAGAGACTGAGAGGTACTCACAGCACAGAGCAACGGCGTCGCTGCAGCACTGTCGAGCGAGTCGGGGATAGGAGTGACATAGTGGGTCCACGAGACCTTGAAACGCGAGAACGGTCAGCACAAGGTCGCACATGCCCATCTCCGACATATCATCTCACCGCATATTCAGCAAAGGTTCCATCCACGGTAAAGCCGTGGATGAGTCGTGCGGAGCAACCTAGTGAAAAACGAAAACGACGTGGGTTATTGACAGCCACTGAGCCCGATCGCGATGGACAAGTGCCACTAGTTCTTGTTGGACTCACCGATCTCACTTCCAGTGCGACAACGGTCACAATGCAAGCACGCCCAAGCGGCCCACTTGAGCCCAACCCTATCTCCCAGACTGACCAAGTTGTCCACCGTTCCAGCGCCAATGGCTACGACGGTGCCCACGCCCTCGTGGCCTCCAACGCGTGGAAGCGTAGGCTTGACCCGCCAATCACCGTTACGAGCGTGCAAGTCGCTTTGGCAGACGCCTGCGTACTCGATTTTGACGAGACATTCGTTGGGTCGCAGTTGAGTGGGGTCTGGAACGGGATGGGTTGTGAGAAGAGACACAGGCTCGCCAAGAGTCTGTATCTGGGCTACACGCTGGAGGGCAGGCAGTGTCTGGAGGGCCATTTGGATTGGCATACGAGACCCCACACAAACGAATGTTCTGGGGGGACAATCGAAGGACAATCCCGGGGAATTACGGGCGCAGCTCGGCGATTGTGTATGGCTTCTAGTCGCTACCCCGGGCCGGAAATATGATCACATGTCATCCTTCAGAAGCGCAGCTGAAGACCGGTGGATGGACCGCAACGAGCGTAGTATGACATATGCAAACCGAAACGAGGAGCGCGCGAGGCACTCGATGCGAGGGAGCCAGCCGAGCTGGTGGCAGCAGTTAGAGCCTCAGGCAGATCTGTCCAGCGTGCGAACCGTTGTGGCGCCGCCCATCACGGCGTCGGACGCCGCCGGCACTAGTACTACCTGCTAACTCCGAGTCCGAGCCATCCGACTAAGTAGGTATCCTCAACTTCGTTCGCGTCCATCTGGTACCGTCATGCTCTCAGGTGTGAGTAGGTTTATTTCTCTCATTCACACTCGGCTCTGAGCGCACCGAAGACTGCTCCTTGGTGGCCTTCCTCCGAATCCGTTCCTTCCCGAACCTCCGAGAAATACGATCCAACGAATCCGAAGATGAACCCTCTGAACCCAAAAGGCCTTAAACCGTGAGTGAGACGCTCGTCGAGCGCGGACAGTTTTATGTTGATTTCATTTGCAGATGCTGCGCTTGTCCAGAGACCAAGTCGGCGCGCGACTCGTGTTTTCTGCAGCATGGAGCCGACGAGGGTCAATGTGTAGAGCTCGTCAAGAAACATGTCGAGTGCATGCGTGGACTCGGCTTCGAAATTTGAGCCCCACCACCATATAGTGCGCCCAAGCAATTCACGTTAGACTGCTGACTATTCACTAATACCCCGGCCTTGTTTGGGTGTTCTCGGGTTTCGTTTTGGATACAATAGTCGACATCTAATTCTCCTGGAGTATAACGTACGTGCTCAGAACGTCATACGGTAGCGAGAATACTACACAGGACCTAAGTTAGATACTGAAACAATGATGGGCATACTGTAATTTGCCAGTCGACTTTTTGGGCCAATTCGACTGGTTCCAAGACACGTGCCTTCGAAGGATGGAACAATATCTGATTTGTACGACGTTCGAAAAGTGTTGCCACGAAGCTGGCCACAAGGTCTGACACACGGCGAATCGAATGCCCAATTCATCATGGTCAGAGCGCAGGACATAGTGCAGGGGGGATACGACCGCGCTCGAGTCGAAGGCACCACGCGACTCGCGATCGCGTTTGCTCTGTCGGACGTCAACACTATCTTGTGGGAGATACACTGCGTCCGGATGAAAATACGAGTCAACACGCTTTCCGAAAGTCGAAGTACCACGAGATCCACCACTGGTCGACGAACAGAATTCAAGTTGTAGACTGTGACTCTTTATGTTTTCGAGAGCATGCTGCCAGAGAGTTTAACCTCGGAAGGTTGAATTGAAGTTGAAGGGACGATTGGCCTTTTCTATTCGGACGATATCGGATGCTTTTCACGCTTCAATGCTGGCACGATCCCACGCTGGCAAGACTGCGCGCATAGCATTCACGGAGAACCACAACGCTGCAACCATATATCGATCTCCACCCCCTCGACGTTTGACCGTTACGATCGCCAATCTCTTGCAGCACCGTGCGTTCGTATTCCCCCCGGAACTGGAAATCACTCACCACCAGTTCACTCCGCACAGCTTGGATTGAACGTCATCATGCTGACCCGTGTTTCTCTTCGTGCGCCGTGATATGCCCTTCATTAGTACTCACTACTACTGACTGTTGTTGGAAAGGTGCGCAAGTTCGGCGTGCGAACGTCTTCACTGACGGAGCGTCAAGGGATTATCGGCGTCTCCTTTACCCACAGACATTTCAGATCGACGAGGTCAGTAATCTGTGCAGAGAAGGCAAAATGTATGCATTCGTTAGACTCACATTTGCGCAGTGCGCTGACCTTACTCTGAGTGAGATATTTGGGAGCAACAGAAAGTATGTGGACCCGCCGTCCTTCCCGACATGGCTTTTGTACTGCTATGGTCAGCATCGTTTTCTTCAGTGGGTCCATTATCTTCCCCTGTCGCCGCAACTCGAGCTTCTACCCCTGGTTAACGGCCTTTCAACTGGCAAGATTTTACCGCGTGTTAGTGGTGCTTCCAATGATTTATCCATCTACGAATTCGCTCGTTTTTTCACTGATGGGGATCCAAGGATGTTCAACGCACTCGCCGTCTACAGCCCTATCGCGTGCGCCCTTGCCCGTTGTCTACTGTTCATGTCGTTTACGATAGATATCGCTCAGCGGCAGGTTTTTCGTGGGCAAGATCGCATCCGCCGAGGAGCAAGGTCCGGAAGGCGGCCAATTCGACCTTACTTCCAGCCTGGCCAGGTATTCCGCACCCGTTGCCTCCGAGAATGTTACTTCAAGGCTCTCGAGCTGCTGAAAGGCGTCGCGGTACTCAAACGCGAGGACTCTAAAGATGCGACCGCTAGGGAAAACACTGACCGAGGTTGCGCTGAGTGGTGTCAGCGTCATTCTATTCTCGACGCGGGCGACGGCCCCCTCAGGCACTAGTAACGCCACCCAGTTGAAGTAGAACTGCGAAGACTCGGAGAAAGGGCCGCTACCTCAGGAGGTCGTCGATGCCTACAGGATCGTCAAGGCTCACGAAAGCGTGCCCTTCTATGTAGGAATATCAAGTTCAAGAGTCTCAGAAAGCCGAAAGCTGAGTATGTCGCAGAGCAGCAGTTGTGTCTGGCGCTTACTGCCAGTGATGTCACTGGACAAAAATCGAGACTGAAGTACTCTACAAATCATGAACTGAAAGAGACATGAACGAA
>JBBPMC010000499.1:0-20132 GCA_038090115.1 Strobilomyces echinocephalus | reverse complement strand
TCCCAAACCCATCTAACCTCTTAGCTCTGACATTCTAGAGCTATAGTGGAGTGAGTGGACCCAGTTTTAATATTTAACTGGCTCATAAAATAGAGGGAGGCTACCACAACATCTTCAGGGTTAATTTGTGCTGAAAATTTTATACACTAATCTTTATATATATTTCTAGTACTGAGCAAATTTTTGTGATCATAGGTGGACATGTGCTTGTAAAGACATTTTCAGGGGTAAGTGTGGGAAAAGTGCTGGTTTGCTGATGATAGTGTATGAGTATGAAGATTTCACCTTTATATGTCAGTGATTGAGGTGTAGATCCAATGATACAAAGGTTTTATTTATATAATTAGCTAAGCTAGAAATATTCATATCCATTTATATCACAGGATCTATCATAGAAAGTACAACAGTTGCAACCAACGTGCAGCCACTCTAATATATTTGGATAACTTTTTCTAATTTTTCTAAAAAATTCTAGATTTCTTTGAATTTATTCTGGCCATGATCCATGTAGATAGTTTTCTAGAGGTATTGTGATGCAAAAATGATCATACATATCTCAATAATGTGTGATTCAATTTATATGAATCCCAGATATAATTAAAGCCAGGATTTTCAGCTGCTATGCTATACAAAGCTAAACAAAAAATCATATTTTCAAGATATATTATTTGATATTATGATTGAATTATAACAGTAAGCTTATCTAAGCTTATTTGAAGTGTAAATCACTCTTATTAAGTCTTATTAAGGCTATCAAAGGTTTATTTAAGCTTATCTGAGTATAGATCACTCTTATCAGGTTGTATTATGGCTATCAAAAGCTTATCTGAGCCTATCTAAGTGTAGATCACTCTTATCAAGTCTTATTTAAAGGCTAGATGCCTTATCATGCTTATCAAAGGAGTTGATCTCCCTATTGATTCTTATCAGAATATAGAATACTCTTATCAGTTCTTATCAGGGTGTTATTAACTTTTATTAGCTGTATATGTATATAAAGCATGGGGAAAGCATGGGCATAGCCTTGCATGATATAACATGCTTTTAGAGCATGATATATTAGAGATCTAGGATATAAGTGTACATCAAATATACACTAGAAAATTTGAGCCTTGGAAATGAAGTTGTCATAAGGCACTTGTATGTTCAAAGTGAGTGCAGCTTGGCAACATGCTCCAAGGGTGTGTTCCCTTGAGATCAAGAAGGATAAGATAAATCAACATCTGGATAAGATGTGATAGCTGTAGATAAAACTAATCTTGCAGCTGATATGAGTTGATAACACCCTGATAAGAACTGATAAGGGTATGTTCTTTTTGTATACCACAGTTGTCTTCTTGTGTAGCACAATAGTTCCTTCTGTGTAGCATAACAGTCCCTTTTGTGTACCACAGTTTCCTTCTTGTATAGCACAGCACCTCTTGTATAGCACAACAGCACTTTTTGTGTATCATAATTGTTTTCTTGTGTAGTATAATAGTTCCTCCTATTGGAGCACATTGTCTGTAATGGAGGTCAAGCTATGTACAGGTGAGTATAAGAACTAAATAGGTATGGTATGAAGTAATTCACCTCCAGTTGACATGATACGAAACTGGAGGGAGAAGGAACGAGTGCATATGTTTACCACACAGTGTGTCCGTAAAAGGAAATGAAACTGTATGGTAGTAAATGCCTACCATATGTGGAATGGTCTGTTCTCCAACACACCTCCTCAGATTGGACATAATGTGCAACTATCAGTCATCTTCATGAAGCCATTGGTGAGTATCTTGGTTGTCTGTACATGAATAAGGGCGATCTTGCCCTTTTCAACTTGTTGACACATGATGTGGTAATGCACACCAATGTGTTGTGTACAAGGGTGAAAATGGGCTTCTCTGGTGAGTGTGATGGTGCCAGTGTTGTCTGCAAGGATGCTGATGGGAGGAGCAGGCTTGTTGAAGTGGCTAATGTCAATGAGTAGATAGTGTATATCAGCAAAACTACAAAAGTTCTGAATATACTGGACTGACTGGAGCCAGTTGGAAAAGTAATTCAACCCACCATCAACCAAGTCAATTAGACAGTCCAGTTGATTCAGAAATATAGCAATAAAGCAGTCCATTTTATCCAGGAACATTAGTGATTCAATTATACAGAGAAGAAGTGGTACAGTAATTTCAGTAGAATAAGCAGTCTAGTCAACAATTCAACAAGACATACAATGAAATCAGTCAACCAATAGCCTAGTAATTCAGTAGGTTATTAGGCCAGTAATCCAGTAGTCCAGTGGTCCAGTCGGTCAGTCAGTCCAGTCAGTCCAGGAGTTTCTACGTTTGTTTGAGCATGGCTTTCATGTTGGCAACCGTAAGGGCGTTGTCGACATGGATAGCGGTGATCGAGGTGCCGTTTTCACTGTGGCAGATATATACGGCATAGTTGGCAGTGGTACGGATGAAGCCGCTCAATGTGAGCTTGCAGTGCATATGTTTGTTCCATAGATAGGCACCTTGCTTAATGCCGTATAGCCCTATGAGGAGCTTTGTGACCTTGTCTATACTGTCACTGAAGCCGTCAGGTTGTCGCATGTAGATCTCATGGTTGATTGTGCTGTGCAGAAAGGTGCCAGTGACATCGTCCTGGCAGTGGTACCAACCATGGACTGTGGCAAGGTGGAGGATTGTTTGGATGGAGTCGAGGTGAATGGTGGGTGAGTAGGTATTGCTGAAGTTGAGTCTGGGGATCTGGGAGTAGCCTTGAGCAATGAGACAGGTCTTGTAGCGTAGAATCTCGCCATTTAGATTGTATTTGATTATGTAAGTCCAGTGGCAACTGACGACCTTTTGGTTCTTTAGTTTGTCAACCAGTTTCCATATTCCTTGTTTCTTCAGCAGTTTGATCTCTTCTTCCATTGCCCTCTACCAGTGGTCAGCATCAGCACCATTAGAGGCTTCCTGAAAGTTTTGAGGGATGCCGTGTCCATGTGCAGCGAGGTAGGCGGTCTGAGCGATCTTGCCAATAGTGGTCAACTTGACGGACATCTTGGCATCTTCATTACGTGTGTCCCGATCTGCTTTCTGTCTTTTCATGTTCTCCTATTCAGCCTTCTACTTATCAGCTGCATCTTTCTTCCAGGATGGGCGCATGACTCATTCAGATCAGCACAGTCTGAGAGCCGATTTATTGGGCTCAGGAGGTGGTGCAAGCCACAAAGTGTCAGGTTGAGCTGATGGCCCAGGGATAGGTGCTGTGAGTGGTGCAGTGGGAGTTGAGTCTGTAGTAGTGTTTAGATTGGTAGTATTCTGTCACTCCATCAATCTGAGCAGTACTCGGAGGAGCATTGGACACCTTCTCACTCAGAGTGGTATTAGGAGGGGTGACGTCGTCAGTGGTGTGACTAAATGCCTTTTCATAGATGAGGACATCTCGAGAGGCGATAAATTTATGTTTTGAGGGGATCCAGACTGTTACACTTATAGTGTAGAACCTAGTTGAAGCACTTCGTCTAGAGTGAAGTGAAGTCTCACAGAGGATATGTCCTTGTAGTGACAGCTGGGGAAATACATGAGAGGATGTCCTCCTTATATAGTGAAAGGAGATCAAGAGGTGGGAACCTTCTGGGTTGAGGGTTCTACTAAGTAGGTGAAGGGCGTCTGTTGTCAAGGGGAAAAGGATCAAAGGAAATAAAAAGAAACAGATCAGGAATGATGGGATCCGCTGTTGGAGATGACTATGTGCGGAGATGGAGTGATGAATGATTATGGGGAGGATGGGAACAGCTGTGAAAGATGATGGTTGCCCTGGATTTGTGACTCCATGCCTGTGTCATCATTCAAGGAGGGAAAAGAGTGGTGGGGTCCTTTAGTCCCTTCAACTTTAGCCATCTTGTAGTCTGCTGTAGGCATACTTGTAACACAGACCTTGTAGGCCTTGGATCCTCATTCAAAGCCACATAAGACTCCATCTATGAAGTTTGTGTCGAGTTTGTGGCAGTGTTTGGGAAGAATGCGTATGTGGCAGCATGAATCAAAAATGTAGAGAGTTGAAATGCTGGATTTCTTGCCATAAAAAGCTTCATTGGGCGTGGTTCAGTATAGGGCCTTTGTAGGGCTGCAATTCCTTATGTAGTTAGTATATTTGTGTGCCTCAGGCCAGAACCCTTTTGAGAGTTCAGCGTCTGTGAGCATAGCTAGGGTGCTCTCATGGGTAGTTTGATTGAAGTGTTTAGCAATGCCATTTTGCTATGACATGTAGGGGACTGTGAGCTCATGCATGATCCCCTTGTCACTGAAATAGAATTTTAATTTTGTGTTAATAAATTTGCTGCCATGGTCAGATCAGATGAATTTTATGCATTAGCCTGTGAATGCCTCAAGGTGCTTAATAAGGGATTTGACAAATGTCATGGCATCATCCTTATGTTGTAGGAATTCCTTCCAGCCTTTTTGGCTGTGATCATCAACAATGCTGATTGTATAAATGTACTCCTGGATGAATGCATCAAAGGGGCCCTGTAAATCCATATATAGACACTTGATTGTCTTTTTGGCTCAGTTTGAAGCAGATGGGGGGAAGGGTGCTTGGTGGTGCTTGCCCTTTGTGCAGCTGTTGCATGGGGAGAGTTCCCCATTGCCGTATGGGGTCATGCCGGTCACAAGATTGTGATGGTCGAGATAGCAGAGGCTTTTCAGGCTGATGTGACTGAAATGTGCGTGCCAGAGGTTGAGGTTGGGCGAGGAGCAGGTGATGAAGGTGACATCATGGTGCCTGTTTTAGCTCAGTGTGGATGGGGTGGGTGCATTGTTGGCACTTGTCAAAGGCATCATGTTATAGGTGCTTGACCTTGATACTCTCACTCTTAAGTTCTGCTGTTCACCAGTGTTTTGCGAATGGTGATGGTTTGTAAAGTGGGGTGCAGTGCTTTATGGTGGTTTGGATGGCCTTCAAAAGTGCCATGGTGTGAGATTCCAGAGACTGGGTGTCAGTGATGCATTCATTGAGAGGTTGAATGTTGGCAAGATACTCATTAAGGTGCTCTGTGAATTTCTTCCAATTAGCATGGCAGAAGTTGCATTTGGGTGTAGGGTTGATGCAGTTAGGTTGCAGCGTGAGTGTTGTGATGATTGGGTAATGGTCTGTTTTGGTCTTGCCATGTTGCACGATATGATTGTGTTATTTAAATGGAAAGTTCCAAAGATGTTGTCCAGTTGTGTGTGGTTGCCTGTTACTTTTGCCTCCAATGTAGGTATGTGCTCTAGGAGGAGCATTGTTAGCTCATAGGAAATGAGGAGGTCAAGGAGGTGGTGTGCCACAGTGAGATTTGCTAGGGTGAAAAGATGTTGGTTTTGTGGCTCGTTCCACATGGGGTGATGGTGGTTGAAGTTATCCATGAGTAGAATCCCATGGGTGTTGCCATCATCTTTTGGGGCTAGGGCATGGTTAAAATGTTGGGTGAGAAAATCTATGGTGTCATCATTTTTGCAGTCATTGTATATATTGTAGATGTGTTGTGTGCCCAAATCACCTGTTATTTCGATGGTGGTGATGTTTAGGCTCTCTGCCTGTGGAGGCATCCTTATGCAACATGAAGGTAATGGTAACTCTCACCCATGTGTCTATTTCTCCGAGACCTTTGCCCTGGCTGAGTGCAACTATGACATCTATGACTAGGAACTACTCACTGTCATCAAGGCCCTTGAACAATAGTGTCATTATCTCCAGGGCACACCCCATTACATCACTATCTTCAATGACCACAAAAACCTCATATACTTCAAGCAACCCCACAAATTGAACTCCTATCAAGCATGATGGATGATGTTCCTTGAAAATTTTGATCTTTTATTCACTCATATCCCCAGGTCCTAACTTGCCCTAGCCAACATCCTATCTCTTTGTGATCCCATCAACACCTCCAATGACAATGTGGATGCCACTCTTCTCCACAACACCATGTTCGCCTGCACCCTAGATGTCTGTATTGCCACTCACATCAAGGAAATCCTTTCACTTGACTTCACAGTAGTTGACCTCATTGGCACCCTCTCCTCAAGCTTCCTCTCCCTTCCCCACATTGTAAAACATGATTGGCTCTTTGATGGCACCCACCTCTATTTTACAGACTGTTTCTATGTCCCATAGGAACCTCACCATGACCAAGTCCATTCTGTCCATACTTCTTTTGCCAGTAGCCACAGTGGGATCTTCTATACCCTTCAATTGCTGCAACAGGACTACTGGTGGCCTGGTATACTCTCCTTCATTCACCAATTCATTACTAGTTGTGCTACCTGTCAAGCCAATAAGGTCAACACCCATCCTACAACCCCCCCCTGTTATGAATCTGGACCTTATTGAACCACATCTCAAGGACTTACAAACTTATTTTTCTTTTTCTTCTTATTTAATCTAATTAGTCTTATCTTTTATCTTATTACAGGATCAACAGCCATAGCCTTGCCCTTTGATCTCTACACCATCATCACTCATTTCACCCTTCATTTCACCTTATGCTTAACACACTCCTTGACACAGCCAAAGGCCTGTGCATACTCCTCTTCTCTTCCATTCCATTATGTTTCATCTCTGCATTTCACATGCTTCTTTTCCATTTGATGCCTCACACATTAAACATGTTTCACCTCTATTTCACCTACCATGTTTCACTGTTAGAACTGGGTTCGCTCACTCCACTATAGCTCCAAAACATCAGAGCTAAGAGGTTAAATGGGTTTAGGACTTCGGCTTCAGCAACTCAAGCAGAGCGCTGCGCCCTTGCTGCTCATGATGTTAGTTCTGGATTTGTAAAAAGGACAACAGATGGGAGGACAGGGGAAACTCAAAAGGACTGAGTGCAGAGTGAGGATATCTAGTTGATAATCAAACTAAGGGTACAGAGGTCATATCTACACCTTATATATGGAGTGCGGACATCACATTAGTAAAGCTATGAGTAAGATGGGAAGAAGACAACTGGAAGGTGGAAAACGGAGTTGGAGACAAACATATATAGCCAGAGCTGTGTGGCATAACTGAGCACAGGTGCAGAGGAATCTATGAGATGAGACTAGTACTAAATAGAATACAAGGGTGAACATAAATGGAAAGGGAAATGAGACAGATGTTGGAGTATAACTCCAAAGGTGCAGTGTTGTGTCTAATGCAAGATTACATCAGAGTTCGTGAGTTCTTGGTGTGGAGTAGCATGGGAAACATGGCAGAGTTCTGAGGGAATGAGTTTGGAGGTGTGGAGTTGCCTTTGAAAGACATTCACTCTTGATATGCGTTTCAGCCACATTCCTGCACTCTGTTAAGTCCGGTTGGAGGTCTTAGGAGTAAAGGGTTAGCACAGAGGTGGACCAGGGGTCCAAGGGTAACGACAACGGAGGGTACTTAGGAGTAGGACTATCAGTGCAGGACTTATGTGTCATGCTCTTGCTCAAGTCCGAGTCCTCGGAGGATCAAAGGTTCAGGATGGGAGGGTAGGACACAGGAGTTAGGAGATGAGTAGGATGAGGGCAACAGGACGTGTGAGGAGGAAACTAAGTCGATATTCATACTGAGGTTACATGGCAGAGGTTGTACAGTTTATATACTAAGTTGTGATCGGAGTCCAAAGTAGAGAATGTAGGGGACCATATGGTCCCAGTGCAGGGTTCATAAGTATCGTAGCAACAGAAGGGATGAGGCATATGGAGTGGCGGGAGGAATGATAGGATCGTAGGTAACATGTGGAACGCAGGGTCGTAGGTACGGGGAATGGAGGTCACAGCAGTTAGGAGATAAAAGGAAACTACAAACAGAGATAATAGGAGGCGGTGTGGATGAAGTCCGAAAGTCGGAGAGAGACTTCGAGACGAAGTGCGAGGGTCCAAAGGGAACAGCGTGCGATGGGTTCGGAGATGGCCCAGAGTGAGCGCATAGGGGTTGGAGTTGTTGGGATATGACACACCCATGGGCTAAGGGTATGGACTCTTATAGATGAAATACCTTATGTAAACCTATGTAGTTCTTGAATATATAAACCCAGTGGACATTGACTAGCAACCCCAGTCTAGTTCACTTCACTATCCTTCTCTTCTGAGACCCCAATCTAGATCCCAACTTCATCCCTCCACTTCCAAAGGATATTAGTTGCCAAGTGGTAACCTGAGGACTATCATAGGTCTTAGGGTTGTATCACCCCCTCTCTCCCCTCTCTCATCACCTGCCACCCATTCCTTTCAACAATTATCTGTTGATTTATGACTGGACTCCCTCTCTCCAGTGGCTTTGATATGGTTATGGTCATGGTTGACCATGGTCCTACAAAGGGGGTAATTTTCACCCCTTGTCATAAAAACCTCAACATAGCAGGACTAGCCTCCCTCTTTTTCCTTCATATCTTCCCACAATATGGCCTCCGTAACAGACTAATCTCTCATTGCGGTTTCTAATTTGCATCTGCCTTCACTTAAGAACTCCCCTGTCTCCTACAATATGATGTTATCCTCTCATCTGCCTATCATCCTCAGACAGACAGAGAAACAGAACGAGTCAACTAAGAGCTTGAAACATATCTTTACCTCTTCTGTAATGGACACCCAGAATGATGATTCTTCCTTCTTCCAATGGCAGAATTCCATCACAATTCTTTCATCCACTTTTCCACCAAACAATCCCCTTTCTTTCTTATCTTTGGATATGAACCACAGGCCTACCCTCCCCTTGGCAAAACCTTCCTCCCCACCCTAGAAACCTAATTAGAACAGCTTTCTACAGCCCAATCAGAAGCCCTTGTGGCTCATCAATGGGTATAGCAAGTAATGAAGGGATTGATCTATTGAAAACTCTAGAAATGGAAGGTCAGCAATAAGGTCTGGCTTAAAAATCACAATCTCTGCATTAACTACACATCACAG
Source organism: Strobilomyces echinocephalus (assembly GCA_038090115.1). NCBI lineage: Eukaryota > Fungi > Basidiomycota > Agaricomycetes > Boletales > Boletaceae > Strobilomyces > Strobilomyces echinocephalus. The sequence continues at coordinate 11,250 of JBBPMC010000499.1, read as the reverse complement.
AAATTAGCTCCACAAAGAGAAGGACCATTTAAAATCGCATAGGTGTTGTCTCTTGTGGCATTTCACCTACACCTTCCCACAGAATGGAAGATCCACAACATCTTCCATGTCTTACTACTTACACCCTTGCGAGAAACCCTAGAACATGGGCCCAATTTCCTATACCCATCCCCTGATTTGATCATAGGAAAAGAGGAATATGAAATTGATGCCATCCTCGCACACTGTGGACCTAGAAGCTGGAGGCAATACCTTATCTCATGGAAAGGCTATGCCCCATCTGAAAATATATAGAAACTGGAAGGGAACTTATGGCATTCCACAATGAAACTCCTTGAATACAAAAGGAGACATTCTCACAACTTCCCCATCCATAGCTATTATGGTGACATTTTTATCCACTCTCTCTTCCTATGAACTCCTCACTCCCCTTGTCTATACTGCTTTCTTTCTGTTATGGAAAATCTGCTGATTGGATCACCCCCACCTGCTCTTACTCCAAGCTAATGGAGTTCAGATCCAGGTTGGAATAGTGTCCTCATCAGTGATAAACAATCACAAGTGGAAGTATAATGAGTCAACTAGCTGGGAAGGAAATCAAGACAGATGGGGTAACTAGTGTTCCCCTATAAACCCTTCTCCCCAGCTTGAATGTATAATAAATAAAATATGACAATCTCTCTCAAGACATCTTCCCTAAACCTAGCACACCTTCCTCTTGTCTCATTACCCTACATAACCATTCAGCTACTCTATGCCCAGATTCTCAACTTTCAAACTGCCCTCTTTGCACTCAAGTAAATGAACAAATTTGTTAACCACTTGGTACTCCCAATATTCATCCACACTTATCAGTTCCTTGCAACCCTCTGCCTCCACCTTCAGCACCTTCCTGAATCAATGGAAAGGACCCTGGCCTACCTACCCAATATTGGGATCAAACTCAGAGGATATCTTGTTGACACCTTCCATGCCCTCCACTTCAACGACTACATCTCCCTCCTTCCCCTCTCGATCATTGACTCCATCCTCCAGCCATTAGTTGAGGAGATCCCCCTTGGAATCAGGACCAAATATTTCCATTTGAGATGTCCCTCTATGGACCAGAACCCCATACCTGTATCCTATGGGATGCCTCTCCCCACCACCATTACCAACCCTGAGAACTCCATCCCTTCTCTGTCTTATCAAAGTCTTGGCCCTGGAATTTTGATGGCAGCCCAAAAAGAAGGAACACTCCCTACCAGTGGATGTCCCCTCCTCCACTGCATTCACACTTTCCTTTCTTTTGTCTCCTCACTGGCCATGCAGCTCCATAACCAATCCCTCAACCCTGCCCAAGCCATTCCCAACAGGGATCTCATCCTCTCTCAGGAGAGAACACCCACCTTACTGAGGGAGATTGACTCAGCAGCCACTTCAGGACATCTGCATTGACCAACTCAAGGACTTCCTCTCACCAAAGATGTTTCCACTGCCATGCCACATGTCACTTTGTGTCCATTGCCCAGCCTATCACTGTCCCAGCTGTTTAATCTATACCCCTGAACATGCTCAATGTGACTGTTCAAACCTCTCCTTCTCCAGTGGACGACCTCTGAAACCTGCCCTTAGTATGATCAACTGGTGATGGCTGAAGAAATCAAGTTGGCAACTTGTTTCTACATAGACGTTAATGTTACAATCATTGAGGACGACTGGGAATTCTTTCGACAGGAGTATACTTTGTATCTATCCAAGTGAGGACTGGAAGGGGAATATCTCAGCTAATCAGAGATACTGCCTTAGCCTCTTTTATTTTTATTATGCCATTCTATTCTTGTATATCATGGTAATGTATCACCTTTCTGTAACTGTACTATTAATAGAGTTCCTTTCCCTTATCTTCTAATAGAACTCTGTCTCCTTCAATTAGTCCATTTGATTGTTGATCCTTTTGAATGCCTTCCATTTTACAAGCCAATCAGACACCCATCTCCACTTTAGGCTAACTCTCTTTTAGATCTACATGATCCAACCTTTCAGAACATATATAACTTGTGCCATGTAAACATAGTCCTCAGCTAGTTCTACACAACCCAGCTTAGTTTCTAGCCTCCATGCTTTGACAGTTCAATCATGTAAGGATTCCTCAACAAGACTTCACTTTACTTGGATAAAGTGCTACTAGATTCTATGCACCAGTGTAATATCGATCATGTAGCACATGTCCCTGCTGCTCACTTATGCTGCTCCCCACCATTCACCTATGCTACCCTCTACCATTCACTTATGCTACCACACCATGTTCCTTGCGTTTTTTTGTATGGATTTTGGTTTTAATGATTACTATAGTAGCTACATATACACTCACACTACAAGACTGTGTGTGGTCTGTGCATTGTGTTCAACTACTGGGAAGTGCCACTGCTTATACTCCCATATGCTCGCACCACTATGCCTTTGTAATACTGGGTATGCTGCCACTGACAACGATAAGCAAGCCAAGTGTTTTTATGTCATCCCTTCATGTTTTCTGTGCAGTTTTATTTAATAGTATTACAGTACTAATATGTAAATGGGTCAACTAACATGCATGGTTTATGTGAGCTGATCCAGAGTCATTGAGCTGCTTCACGGAAAATTGCCATTCATGGCATATAGTCAAGCAGGATAAAGAACAGCCTTAGCAGTGTAAGTTTGCGTTTGTCTATGGCGACGGAACGTGAGAAGGCGAGAGAGCGAGTTCTAAGGGAATGGGAGATTAGCCAAAAGGGGATAGATAGGAGGATTCATAACAAGTTCTTCACAGTCGGTCGTCGGTCGTTGCATTGTTTCGATGAGAGAAGTGGAAACTCAATTCAATGGGGTACAGAGACATACAGTAGACTCTATATAGTACGTGCTGAGTAGGGTGAGGATGATCTAAGGTAGGGGTGACGTATGACAATGAAAGTGAAAAGGTGAAAGGTAAAGGTAGTGATGACAGAGAAGAAAGAAAAAGAAAGTGATATGAAAAACATATGTGTGACTCTATCGAGGGCATTCGAGACCATTTCGGGCCATAGACGACCGGCGTTCCTTACACCTGCCCCCTTCTTTAAAAATGCAACTGTCCTCAGTTGCACGGCAAACTAATCTTCTTCAGCAACAACACCTGCGAGGTCACCAGGATCAACGAACCGAGTGACAGAAAGGTCCGAGAAGGACTGGGCATGGTATGGAATGAGATGGAAAGCGGCGAAACGAAGCTTTGAAACCTTGAAACCGCTCCGTCGACTTTGGCGAGGCAATATATGCCATGAGGAGAGTGGGAAACGACGACTATGGGTCCGAAATAGTGTGGGTGACACTTGGCGTTCGAGGCAGGCTCAATCTTTTTGTTGAGGACGAGGACGAGTGAACCAGTTGGAAAGTCGTGGTCATGGACAGAGTGAGCCATGCCATGCTCAAAATCAGCAACAGAGTTAAAGCGGGTGTGGAGAACGAGGTCATGGATAAGCTGTAAATTGTCGTCTCATTTGGCTAGCTGGTCGGCGTGGATAGCGATGAGCGTCGATGGGTCAACCTTGCGAGAGATCTCTGGGGCGAGGAAGGTGGCTTCGATGATGTCGAAGGGAAGGAGGGGTTCAATGCCGTGGGTCATGAAGAATGGGGAATGTCCTGTCGCTTTGCGGGTGGTGACGCAATCAGCCCAGAAAACATGTGGTGCAAGGTGCAGCCACTGCGTGATGTCGCCATCATAGGCTTTGACGAGTGAGTCACAGATGGTCCGGTGCGAACGCTTGACAACACCATTGGCTTTGGAGTTGTATGGTGAGATCCGAATGTGGCAAATGTGGTACTTGTTGGTGAGCTAGTTGAGCACAGCCAGGAATGGGGTGCCGTTGTCCGTTACGATCTCCTCGAGTCCTCCCCAGTGGCAGAGTACTTCTTCAAACAAAAATGCTCCAACGGTACGTCCTGTCTCATTCTTCAACTTGCGCCATTCCAGCCAACCGGTGAGCGAGCAGCATGCTTGTACAATATACCCTTGCGCTGTTGGCATGTGCATGGAGTCAACATAGGCCTTGCGAAAGAGGGGAGCAGGAGACGCGACTGTCGGCGGTAAGGTGACCTTCTCGATAGAGCGCAGCAGACACTGATGGCACGTTTTGATGTACCAGGCATGGCGATGGTGCAGCAGGTAGCGTACGTGCCCTTGTGACCAAGGTTGTCATGAGTAGCGTACAGAGTCTGAAGTCGCTCGGGGCCAAATAAGACAATCTGATGTCATCCATCAGACTGCTTTCACCATAAACAGTTTCCTTTGACAAAGAACTTGGCGGTGTGTTTGATAAAGTGGGGTTGTTTAGCATCAGGAATGTGGAGAGGAACGTGCAAGGTAGCGAGGAAATCTTTGATACTATGTAGCTCCAAGTCTCGCTGTGCCGTGGTATTGGTCATCGGAATGGCCACTGCATTGTTAGTTTCGCTAGGTGCTGCTGAGAGCACGAGGGCTCTCTCCCTCCCCTTGGTGTGTTGAAATGCGAGCCGACCGCTGTCAAATCTGTGTGAAAACCAAATCGTGCAATCTAAAACCTCGTGCAACCAGTCCTCAACCTCTTCCGACATTTCCTCCTCATCTTCATCGGCAGCCAAGCGTCATTGGCAAGACAACTCATCAGGTCCTTGGTGGTCTGTAGCAGACACATACTTCAGCATGAAGTCAAAGGTGAGGATTCCGGCAATCCAGCAGTTCATGGCAGCGTTGGGCTGAATATCAGGATTATTCAGCATCCCTTTGATATACTTGGCATCAACCTCGACAGTGAGAGCCTTCAAGCCGATAATCCAGACCTTGATGGCTTTAAGTGCACGAAAGAGGCCATATAGCTTGATTTTCACCTGTGAATATTGTGCTTCGTGGTTGTTCCAGGTATAGAGCCAAAACGGGACGGGCACTGAAGGCCATCTGCATCTTCTTGGAAGAGAATGTATCTAACAGCAATATAGGAGGAGTCGACAGCGAGGATGACCGGCCGTCCAGAGGCATAATTGATAGGGCGGATAGCGGGGGAAAGAAGGACGGCCTCTTTGAAAGTGGCCATCGCAGTCTGTGCTTCCTCAGTCCAGACGAAAGGGATACTGTCACACGTAAGATTGACAAGCGGTCAAGCAAGCTTAGCGTAGTCCTTGACCCAGATACGTACAGTACCGGTGGTGCCAAGGAAGCCACGAACTTTAGTGCGAGAGTGGCAAGGACTAGGCCACTTAGCAATTTTTGAGACTTTCGACATGTCGGGAATGCGTCTGTCATAGCTGCAGGTTTGACTGACAATGATAACCTGTGGTTCACAAACAAAAAGTTTTTTGGCTGATATAGTAGCACCAGTGTGCTTCAGTTGGTGCAGGATGCGATTGACATCAAGGCAGTGCTCCCAGACGAAGTGCCGGATGCTGGGATTCTCGACAATGGTTTTGAAGAAGCTGTCGGGAAGCTCATAGTGTGTGTGAGGGCCAAGGACATTGATATCATCCTGAAAGTTGGGGGCAACATCGATCTTATCCTGTAAAATAAAAGCAATGTCATTCTGAAAGATCGCAGGGAGTCAGTCCAACCCATCGGAAGCGATGTGAGATGGAAGGTGCCAAGTGGGGTCTGGAACGTGGTGATGTTGCGTGACTCCTCAGCTAGCGCACGGTGGTCAAAGCTGACAAAGAGGTCCATCATGCTGTAAATAGAGTGACCAGCGCACTGCTCGGCAAAGAGCTCAACGTACGGGAGCATGGCTGCGTCTTTGACAGTGATGGCATCAAGGGGCTGTAGATTGTGGACAATGTGGATAGAACCATTCTTTTTCATGACGCAGAACCATTTTGACTGGTAGGAACTGTTGGAGGGTTCATAAACTCCCAAAGTGATCTTGGATTTAATGAGTCGGATAACCTTGTCATGGATTCTAGGCGGGATGGATGGCTGATGATGAACCCAGGGGGTGTGCTCAATAGTCGGTATGACAACAGGGGGAAAATAATCATCACAAAAGCGGCCTGTCTCTGATTCATCCCATGCAAGGCCGAGCTCATTGTTTAGCAGGGCTTGAGCAGCAAGCTTCTGCTCCTCTGGCCATAGGAATGAGTTCGCGAAAAGCCCAAGTGTGTTAATCCGTTCCTGTGTGAGACGTTGTCCAGGCAAAAAGGATGGTGGGCATGGTGACAAGGGCAGAAGTGAGAGAAGTGGGTCCTCAGGGAAGCGATGAACAATTCGTGCATGCTGTGGCATGGTGGTAGCAACTGGCTTCACACGATTGGCAACCTTCTTATAGGCGAGGACATGTCATACCAGATCAAGGTCAAACACCCGATGGAGCTGGAAATCCGCACAAGAAGTCATGGTAAGGGTGCGACATGGAGTGGATAATAGAAATGTGCAGGACTCGTGTCCTTGTGGAGGAAACGGGCGACCGGTGGTTTGAACAACTCAGCACTCAGTGGGATGGAGCGGATTGTGGATTGTAACAAAAACTTCATCATCAGTTTCATGCTTGTGTAAGCAAATGAGCCACTGCCAGGGGCGTCCAAGTAAGAGCCAATAAGGAGCGTCTGGAACAATGTAAGCGTGCGCCCAGGTCGTGATGCCATCAACATCAATTTCGAGCAGCTCGATACACCCCTTCATTGGCTGTGCTCCTCCATTGGCGGTTTGCATCGTCATGCTGGCATGGTCATTGAGTGGTGCACTAGTCTTTCACCAGATATCTTCACGAATGACAACAATTTCAGATCCTTCGTCAAGAAGGGCATGGTCGCCATGGATGCCATTGAGGGTGACCAAGATTTCTCGAAGTGGTGTGGCATGCTTGATCTGAACAGGAGGAGGAAATTCTCGTTCAACAGTCATTGTGCTGCCAAGGCTGGGAACGCGAATGGTTTTGCAATACTCGACAGCCTCCCAATGCAGGTCAGGACTGACAGCAAGCAGGTCCAAGACGGGGACATGGGGGACAACAGTAGACAGGATGGCCTGGTGGAGCTGTTGAGCAGCATCAGGGGACGCTGCCTTGGACTCATACCGGTATGCGGTAGGTGGGGCTTTCACAGGCAAGGGGGCAGCACTGGCAGACGGCACAGAGGAGTTTTGAGATGGCAACGGTGCATTAGAAGTGGGTGTTGACCGGCGAGTCTGTGAACGAGTGACTGCAAGTGTATGTGAGGCCTCATCGACAGTTTCAACAACCACTGTGTTGTTGTCCACAACAGGCATGCACTGGAAAAAAAACTCATTCAGCGTAGCTAACATAAGTGTTGTGTGCCTGATGATTGTGCACTATGGCACTCCTGTGTGTCAGGATTGAGGTACACTTGTGCCTCTTGTCCGCTTCAGCCACTTTGTGGCTGTCCTTGTTGTTATGTATAGTTGTTGTGGTTCCAGTAGTATAGAACCTCAGAGTCCGATGTACTGCTCTTCAGTCTCTTACATCGGACTCCAGGTATGTCTCTAGTGCCTTATAGCACCTAATACCAGTCTCTTACATTGGACTCCAGCTCCCTTGATTGAGCTGCTTAACAGATGGTCCTCTAAATCAACCAGCTCCTCCTCCAGCAGGAAATCAACAGCCACCTCCTCCAGACATGTCATCCAAAGCAACTCCTGCACCTCCTTCTCCTCCTAGACCTCCTCTGCACTCACCACCACATGATGAAGATGTTGTGTGCCTGGTGATTGCGCACCATGGCATTGCTGTGTGTCAACATTTCCAGTGCAGCCACTTTGTGGCTGTCCTTGTTGTTATGTATGGTTGTTGTTGTCCAGTAGTATAGAACTTGAGAGTCCAATGTAAGAGCTCTTTAGTCTCTTACATTGGACTCCAGGTATGTCCCTACCGCTTTGTAGCACCTTAATAAAGTCTCTTACATCGGACTCCAGCTCCCTTGATTGAGCTGTCTAACATGTAAAGTCCCTCTCTGCCATAACCAAGGTGTTTAGCTTCTCCATGTCCAGAGCCACCACTAGCTACATGGTTTGACCCTTCCAAGAGCTGTGCCAGAAACCACACACAAGTGGGTGTTTAGGGTGGAAAAGGCACGAAAATAGACATGGACAAGCATTCAGGCTTGAATGAGTTCAGTTGGAGTGGGTGGTGCATGAAAATAAAAAGGCTAAGATAATAGCTATATGAGCAACATGTTTGAAGAGACACAAGCAGGGGATAAGGGCCTGTGCACAGACCTTTATAGATGCAAACTGGCAAACAGTGGGGCCAACAATGGATAGCGAGAGTGATGGGTGAGTGGGGGATTGAAAACCATGGGGAAAGTGTTCAGGCTCATGTGAACATGGGGAGATGGTCACAATGCCATCCTCATCAGGCTCAAGATTGTTTATTCACATTGTATACAGTACAGAATACTACAAAACGTTGAAGGTGCTTTGTTCGGCGAAGGACAGAAGGGATGTATGAATCTACACATCAAATTTGGTGACCGTGTGGTCATCTTCAGGAACAGCTTCAATCAAGTATGGGGTGAGAGCTTGTGTGAGAGGGACTATTACTCAATACGAGTAGGTCTGGAACTGGATCAGCAGCATGGACGGCTGCAATCTAAATTATGATAAATTATACACTAATAGCAATGGCAACAAAACACACCTCCAAGCTTTGTGGTGCCCCTTCAGATCTCATATGTGTGTACCTGCTTGACATGCTTTTTACAAAGCAAATCTAGGTAAATTATGATATAAGGTTAGAGGGAATGAATATCAATGACCACATAACATGTATTTTCTGCTCGGGATCAGGTGGAACTTCCGTAAGTGACTCTCAGAAACATGTTGTAAAAACTGTTCAGATCGAAAAGTGGGATTATCTTGCACCCCCACAATATCATGTACAGGTACTATTTTTCTGACTGCAGCGTACATCTCTGTGACCAGGGTTTTGGCAGAGGGATGAAGGGTCTGGTGAGTTTGGTCAGTGGATTGACACAATCTTCATAGTAGACACACTGATGCAAATGATGGTAGCGACTCATTGATAAATACATCAAAGCCTTTAGCAAAGGCCATGACCTCTTTCGAAGGGACTCACAACAAAGCCCAGCACCATCCAGGCCCTAACAGGGCACCTGCATGGATTTTTTGTTTGAGAGCAAGCACAATGTAGAGAGCTTGGGACCACTCTATGGTTATAATCAGTCCTTTTCCACTGATTCAGGCACTCCCTGACGACTCCAAGTCTAGTATTGAGTTGACAACACTCCACAGACTCATAGTTCAATGGGCTGACACTTTTCCCTGCAGTCCAGACTATCTCAGCCTATCTCGGCCCATGTTTGAGGCTCTCGACCAATCAGTCTGCAAGACTGACATTTTTCCCATGGTCCAGACCAAACGTCAGCCCACTTCTCAGTCTTGTTCTCAGTTCTCAGTCCATAAAACATCAGTCTATCAACTTCGGACTTCCATTTTTGGACATTCTCCTTTTAGTTACAGTATGTTGTACCTTAGCTATGTTGTGTGCCTGATGATTGCGCACCATGGCATTGCTATGTGTCAGCTTTCCACTTCAGCCACATTGTGGCTGACCTTATTGATATGTATAGTTGTTGTGGTTGAGTAGTATAGAACTTGAGAGTCCGATATAACAGCTTTTCAGTCTCTTACATCGGACTCCAGGTATGTCCATACTACTCTGTAGCACTCAATTCCAGTCTCTTACATCGGACTCCAGCTCCCTTGATTGAGCTGTCTAACAGGATATTGGTAGGAGAAAGCTTGGATGGACGACCTTCAATAGACTTTTGAAGCTCAGAACAGTTCTTGGAATGAAGTCTGGATATGGTTGAATGGTAAATACCAGTAGCAGAGGTAATAGAGCAAGTGGAATGACCAGAATCAAGCATAGTGAGAATGGTATTCATCTGGATATTAGAGAGGGATCTCATGATGGATGATGTTGGGATTATTATAAAGAAGCGTGTGAATATTTTCAAACTCAGATGGAATGTTTATATGTGTATCTTTGTTTGTATGACCAAACAATTGTAAATATCATCAGATTTGACTAAAGTAGCACTTCCCAAATCAAAAGTGAAAAAACTGTTGCAATGGTATTGTTGTCTTAAAGTGGGGATATCTCTTGACTGTGTGAACCAAATCACATGATTCAAGGACCAAATGGTAGCCAGGAGTGTCTACTATCTTCGACTCCACTAGAGCTAAGTGTGATTCCCACAGGTTTTTGCAGTGCTCTTCACGCACTATGTCAAGGTTAGTTATTCCAACACTTTTTGGAGTCAGAGATAAACAATTCATCAGGATCATCCCCCACCCTGCCCAGAACCTGGACAAAATAATTGCCTCGCAGTGACGCTTATTTAGGAGGCCTAAAACTGCCAGTGGTATCCCATCATTTCCTTTTATTCCTCAAAGCATTATCTGGTCCACTGTACAAGACCATGTTGTGTGTCTGATGATTGCGCACTATGGCATGCCTGTGTGTCAGGATTGAGGCACACTTGTGCCTGGTACCACTTCAGCCAATTTGTTGCTGAACTTGTGATTATGTATAGTTGTTGTGGTTGAGTAGTATAGAACTTGAGAGTCCGATGTAACAGCTTTTCAGTCTCTTACATCAGACTCCAGCTCCCTTGATTCGGCTGTCTAACAGTATCTAAGACTCACCTAAGTTTGAAATACATCAAACAGTTCTCTACCTTCTACCACAATGTGCATGCAAGTGTTCAACAAAGTGTAAGTACTCTAGGTTGGTCCTTGCCCTAAGTGAAAGGTGTGGATACATGTACATACCTTCAACAGATTATGAGCCCTAATGAGCATTGCCATGCAACACCACAGCATGATGAACCAAAGGAAGCACACCTGCTCAACACTGTTACAACTATGCATGCACTTGAACACTATGGTCACTGTCTTCACACAGTGGCTGGACTTTGTGTATTGATGGCTATTGAGTGGTAAAGAACATGTGATGCCATCATAACCTACTAGTGGACTATATATAGTGTTTCAGCAATAACTCTGCTTTCTTTTGTCTTTATTGGATTGAATCAATTGAGTGCTACAGAGTAGTAAGGACATACCTGGAGTCCGATGTAAGAGACTGAAAAGCTGTTACATCGGACTCTCAAGTTCTATACTACTCAACCACAACAACTATACATAATCACAAGTTCAGCAACAAATTGGCTGAAGTGGTACCAGGCACAAGTGTGCCTCAATCCTGACACACAGACATGCCATAGTGCGCAATCATTAGGCACATAACA